>JBCEWC010001427.1:0-41263 GCA_038996855.1 Solanum aculeatissimum
TGCGTATTGGAATCGGTGTCATGGGAACCATAAACCTAGTCTAGTAAATCATTGTTGAAACCCAGTAGTCATAGTAGATAGCGATTCGTAGAATACAGAAGTTAATTAGTTTAAATCATGTTACAAACAATCCCCATTTTCATTTTGCATTATTACTCTGGAAATAAGAATTACATGTGAAACGAAGTGTTTTTAGTTGTATATTCACGCATTCCCTATAGGATCGACCCCAGCTCTAGTTGGGTTCTATATTTGGTCAACGACCGCTTTGCATTTCAATTGAGGTGTGAATTTGGGCGTATCAATCATCCCTATCTTCCATTCGTGATGTAGGTTTGAAAGTGATTAGCCATCGTAAGATTTATATGCCTATAAGGTAATAAGTCAATGGATCCATCTATGATACTCACCATGCTAGGGTTGAGCCCATAGGGTGGGGTATATTCTGCTTTAGGAAGTAGATTTCTCTTTCTCCGGTATAGAGGCAACATCAGAATTTCATGTACTTATTATCAATTATGGTTCTATTCCCATATATGTATATTTAGGATGATTATGAAATATTTTTAAATGGTTTTATTCATGATTTTAAAGTTGCATTGTTCGTGTAGCATCTCTGTCCCTTATTTTATTGATATGATTATGCATATTGTTATTATGATTATGATGTTTCTTTGATGCATTGCATGTCTACATACTTAGTACATTCCAATACACTGACGCATACCTTTTTTCTACATGATCTAACTATGTAGGGCCAACGACGACACTCCTACTCCTCACTATTGTGGCTAGGCTTGAATTTGTACATTGAAAGACTTGGTGAGTTCCCATGCTTTGGGTACAAACCTTTATTTTCTTGCTTATTTTGGTTATATTGAAACTCTTTCTACTTTATTTTATTGAGGGTGAGCTAGTAACATGTTCTAGACCCCACCAACAGTTAGCTATGTAGAGGCATGATTGGATATGGTAGTATAATCCCGTTATCGAAACGTTCTTGACTCTACTTTTAGCTTTGCTTTTGAGCCTTTATTTTCACTTGCTTTACTTATAATTATAATTTATTGTCTTACGTATGCTTATGTTATGCCAAGAGGCTTGGATAGACGCCTTTTGTTTCCTCGTTCATTGTGTTACGACTAGGTCCTAAGCTTGGATTGTGAAAACTCATTAGCTTACTCAATCTATCCGAAATCATTTTTCATCGACTTTCATCGAATAGTGGAACTCAATCAATCTTTCAAAGCAAGATAAATAGGCACTTTCAAATTGTGCATGAATATATGTAATGAGCCCACACAATAAATATACATGTATTATTCAAGACAATCAATCATAGCATCATTTCAATATCATCACATTATAGGTTCAACATCATCATTCAAATTTTACAATAACCAATTCATTTTCATCAATTATAATCCTCAAACGAATGAGTCAACACATTCAAAGTTATTCAACAATTGGATCAATATCATCATCAAAATTCTTCCACAATTTCATCAATAATATCATTCAAGATTCGTCACGACAGGAATATCATTATCATTCAAGTTTCTTAATAATCAAACCAACATCAATAATATTCTCAATAATAGATCAACGTTATCACATACATTCACATAATCATTTTATTATCTCGTCTTTATTTATTAAGAATTTCACGAATAGTTTAACCAACAACTAATTCCCCATTACTCCCATCATACAATAAAAGAAATATTAGGTTTAATAATATAATGCGAGTTTAGAATCTACTTGCCTCAACAAAATCAAAGAATCACTCCAATACTTGAGTCTCTCGCTTTCAAAAAGTATCCAAAATGCCACTATCTACTTAAATAATAATTCACAATCAATTTACACAATTGACAACACCAATATCATTAATATTTAGAAATCAAATTCAAAACTAGTCACAAATCCCTTCCTGAAAAATTAGGGATAAAAATTAAAAATTAATATAAAATCATGATATCCGAAATATTTGAAAATCACCAATAAAAATTACTCTAAAAATGGGAATTGAAATCAATTCAAAATTAACACTTCATCAAAGATTCATGTTCATGGAAAAACTCTCAAAATTTAAAATTCAAAATCGAGAATCAAAGGTTGAAATCATGAAATAATCAATGGATAAAGAAGATTCAAAGTTAAAATCATTTGTCTAGTAAATTACACTAGAAAAATCATTTCAACACCACCTTCCATGATGCCAAGTTCAAAAATATCTAATGAGAGTTATTTCTCAAAATTAATTCCAAAAATAAGTTTTAGATATCGCAAAAGAGATAAAGATTCACTTAAGCGACACCTCCCAATAGGCGGGCATCACAATTGCGGCACCAGGGTCGCTTTTGCAGCCGGTTGCTATTGCGATACCAAGTTGCAAAAGTGGATTTTGTATCCTATTGGTCCCTCGTAAAAGCAAATATGGGCTCTTGCTTAAGTTATGGTTGCAAAAGCGGTCACCTCTTCGCGATTGCAGGACCTGCAATAGAAAAACCAGCATCATATAAATCCCTTTAAAATGAAATACTTAAGACAATCCTAGGGATTTATTCAAAATCCTATATCTTTAAATTACATATGCAACCCTACTATATTCGATATTTCAGATTTACTGGAATTGTCAAAAATCAAATCTAAAATCTTCTTGACCCAAAATTTGATTAGTCACAACTAGACTAACTTAAGGCATCAAAATTATCAAAACACTCTAGGGACATCCAAAAATTATACCAAAACTCATTCTAGAGCTAAAATCATCTCTTGAATTCAATGGAATTTATGGAATTCAAAGCACCCAAACCCCAAATGTTGACTAAAGTTAAATCTTTATCAAATTTTACTCAAACTTCTAACCTAAGACTGTAAATCCACAAAACAACTCTAAATTTTATTTTGACAACTCTACTAGATCAATTTTCACTTTGTGGAACTGATGGAATTAACAAGATTCTATTTCGAGATTCAAAACTCTAAATGTCTTTAAAAACTCAAAATTTAAATAACTTAAGCCTTTAGAATTTAAGCATTCTAAAATCTCAACTTTTTCAAAGAATTTCCAAACATCGACTTCCACAGCTGATCAAATAGAACTCAGAGCAACTACTAGAAGGATAAATAGTTATTTTTTTGAAAAAATAAAGATAATTTTCAAATTCATTACAGATTAACATGAAATTCAAATCATAGAGCCTAGATGATCTGATCATTCTCCATTATTTCTATTGTTAGCATAAGAGGAAGATAGGAGAGCAACACCTTTAAATGTCTAAATCTTGTAGCTAGTCATGAAAACTTTCTTAAGGCTAATGATGAAATATGATCTAGGAACTTAAGGAGATGTAAAATGATAAGTATATGAAGGAACTTGAAGAGTGTCAAACAAACAATAAAGCAAATAAATATAATGAAATTTGGTAGAATTTAGGTCAAAATACATAAATGCAAGCAATAACTAAAAATATTACAACAAGAATGCGAACCATATGATAGGCTTGGGAAAAATTTGAAGCTGAAAAGCAAGTAAAATAGACACTTCAGAAATGGTTAAATATAAAAGAGAGTATAATTAGGCAAAAGTCAAGAGTACCAGGTTGAAATTAGAGGCCTCAAATATAGTGTATTTCTTTGTCAATCTGAAACAAAGATTAGCCTAAAATAGAATAGGTATGTTAACAAATACAGCTAGAATGATGATCACTCAACCTACACAACTTGAAGAAAAAGTACTTGGCTAATATAAATCTCTCTTGGGATCATGTATTGAGTACTATATTCATGTTAAATTCCTTGGTAATAAAGGATGGACCACTTTTAAATAAGAATCAACAAATGACACTAATTAATCAGTGAGCAAAATGATGATAGTAGAGGCTCTGAAGGGAATAAATTATGTGGAAGCACTAGGTTGTGATGGTTTCTGTTAGGACATCTTAACAGAGTAGTAGTGGTTGTATTATATTAGAATTCATACTTATAGTTTATCTCCTTGAGAGTTTGTATTCAAATACACCATTGTGTAATATCTATATATATATTGAGGAATAACTCCATCGTGAAATATAATCAAGATTTATCATATTCATAATCAAGGCCTTGCAAAGACTACGTATCACAATAAAACTTCCCTCAATTACCAGTATCACCTCCCCTTCCCAGAGTTCTTCGTCATTCACAACCAACGTTAATCAGTCTTATCGTCTTAAATTGGATTGTCATAATTATATTGTGTGAAAGTCAAAAATTCTCCAGTTCTTAGGGGTCAAAACTCGAGGGATATGTTGATGGTACTCAGAATTGCCATCCAAAGGTAATTCCAAATAGCTCTTCCGAAGCAAGAGCATACAAGGTTCATTCATACTTAAAAAAAGGTTAGAAGTCCACTTGCCTCGATTGAAGTCTCGAATCAAGATAAATCTGTCGCTTTCCCCCTTCCACGGTACTCCAAATCACCACAATCTAATCACACATGGTATCACAATCACACAACGAGTCTAATGACACAAAAATCATTTAATTCTAAGAAAAAGGGGTAAAATGGTAAAAAATCACATGCTGGAAAACTTGGCCAGAATTTGAAAATTAATATATGAAGATGTTTCCATGTAATAAGGAACTCAATGGTAAAAATAATTTCGAAAATGGAGTTAAGATGAGGGAGAAATCAATGATTAAAGTTTAGGAAACTCTATTCTGAAAATTGCCAAATTCCACCATTAAAACCCAAAATTAAAAATTAAAAATATGAATTAATCGATGAGATAGGTTAGAAAATAGTTACCCAATCACTTTGCCTTGAAAACCTTGAAAATCCCCTCTTAAAACGAAGCTTGGAAACTCAAAATGGAGAAGAGAGCTTAAATCAAGTCTTTTAAAATGCCCACTAGTTCAGGGATAATTAACACTCTGCGAACACGGACAAGAATCCGCGAACGCGGAGACCAATGGGCCACAACACTCTGAGAACATAGAGAAGCTTCCGCGAACGTGGCAAATCTTCAGTGAATGCGGAGGCTTAAGGGGGCTCAACACTCTTTCACTCTGAGAATGTGGCCTCCTTCTTGCATTCATGGAGGTCAAATCTCGTGTAGGCTCGAACGTGGAGAGTAATCCCTGATGCACCAGAAATGGACCCTCGAGAATTCATTTAGAATTCTGTGAACACAAACCATTCATGGAACCCTACCAGAAATGACAATCCGGACTCAATGGTATCATCACAATTCGAATTCAAAACCCCCATGGCCCCAAACCCGAGAAAGATCATTAAAACTAGTTTCGGACTCAAAAACTCAAAATATTCACAGAAACTCTAAAAATTGCAATAAAGTCATTTCTAGTGTTAATTTTATCTCCCAGAACCACTGGAACTAACAAAATTTCTACACGATCTTCCAAACTCAAAATGTTGACCAAAGTCAAATCTATGGTCCAAAAGGAACTAGAAATGCAACTTTGGGCCTAAAATCTCCGTTTTAACCATGAATTCAGTTCTGCAAGTTCCCCAAGACCAGATTCAACATTCCAAAACTGATAAAATTGACAAAATCAAATTTGACACTCAAAACTCAAAATGACCTCAAAACTCAAAATTTCTAACTTTAAGCCTTCAAAAACTCTTTCTTTTATAAAACTCCAACTTTTTACAAGATTTTCAAAATCCAACTTTTAGACTCGACCAAATATGATCCAAGGAAACTTTCAAAAGGTAAAAATGACAATTAAGTCTAAACTGCCAAAAAAGGTCATTACATCATTCACTACTAAAAATAATGTTCATCCTCGAGCATTAAATAAGGGACATACCTGAAGGCTAAAACAACTGAGGGTACCAGGCCCACATATCAAACTCTAACTCCCACATAGCCTCTAAGTCCAATGGATCCACTGGACCTTCACAAAGTGATCTCCTTAGTTCTCAACTTCCTCACTTGCCTATCTAAAATGGCCACTGGCTACTCCTCATAAGTCAAATCAGGGCTCAACTCAACTGAATCCATAGAAATCACATGACACTCACCTGGGATGTAACACCGCAATATCAAAATATGGAAAACATGATGGATAGAAGATAAGTTAGGTGGCAAAGAAAGTTTATAAGCCACCTTCCCTACCCTACCAAGAATCTCAAAAGGACCAATAAATCTCAGACTTAGCTTGCCTTTCTTCTCGAATCTCATAACACCCTTCAAAGGTGAGACTTTCAACCAAACCATATGACCAACCACAAACTCCAAGGGTCGAACCTTCCTATCAGCATAACTCTTTTGGTGACTCTGGGTTGTTAGCAATCTATTCTGAATCAATGGTACTCGCTCAAGATCATCTCTCAACATATTACCACCGCTACCATGTCAAACTAACCTATGGGCGATCTGCATCTCCATCCATACAAGGCCTTAAAAAGAGTCATCTGAATGCTGGAATGATAACTGTTATGCTGATCCTATCTAGATCCAAAATCAATAAGACAGGCTCGAAGAATATCCTCTAGTACCTGAATGGTCCACTTGGACTGGCCATCGGTCTGTGGGTAAAAAGTTATACTCAAATCCAAATGGGTACCCAAACCATGATATATGGCCCTCCAAAAGTGTAAAGTAACCAATGAGCCTCAATCAGATATGATAGACACCGGGACCCCATGAAGTCTTACTATCTGACTAATATAAAGCTGGGCCAATCTCACCACGGTATACCTCACTTTGACCAGAATAAAGTGCACAGACTTGGTCAATCGATCCACCGCTATCCAAATAGAGTTAAAACCCCCGACAATAAGAGGTAAGACAACAATGAAGTCCATGGCAATGTGTTCCCACTTCCACTCGAGAATGAGCATCTTCTGAAGCTCTCCACCTAACCTAAAGTGCTCACACTTGACCTATTGACATGTCAATCACTTGGCAACGAACTCAACTATGTCTCTCTTCATACCAGTCCACCAATAATATATGTTATCCCAAGTCATGGTACATCTTTGCTGTCCCTGGGTGAATAGAATATCTAACACAATGTGTCCAGTATCCATCTGATCAAATCTCCCACCTTAGGCACAAAGATATGACTCTCGATCCTCAAAACACTATAAGAATCAAGCATTGCTTCCCTAGCTTCACCTCTAGTTGCTTTATCCCAAATAATACATAACTTCTCATCCTCAAATTGCCTCTTACGAATCTAATCCATCAAAGATGAGCAGGCCTCAATGAAGCAAGCACTCCACCTGCTCTAAAATCTGCAACCTCACTAACCCATTAGCCAACCTCTGAACATTCTAGCCAATGGTCGCTCCACAACCTGGATAGCTGTTAGGCTCCCATTACAAGAATTCTTCCTACTCAATGCATTGGCCACCACATTGGCCTTCCCAAGATGATAGAGAATAGTCAAGTCATAATCCTTTAGAAGCTCAATCAACCTTCTTTGTCTCAGATTTAGATCCCGCTGACTAAAGATATACTGAAGACTATGATGGTCAGTAAAGATCTCATAATGGACTCCATAAAGGTAATGATGTCATAACTTTAACACGAATACAATTGTAGCTAACTCCAAATCATGGGTCGATAGTTCTTCTCATGGACCTTCAGCTGTCTAGAAGCATAAGCAATAACCTTCCCTTTATGCATCAACACACCACCTAGCCCCACTCCCGAAGCATCTCAACAGACTGTGAAATCGACACTCTCCTCTAGTAATGTCAGAATAGGAGCTGAAGTCACCAATAACTTGAGCTTTTGGGAGCCTTCCTCATACTCACCAGACCAATGGAACACCACATTCTTATGAGTAAGTCTAGTCAGTGGAGCTGCAACAGTGGAGAAACCCTTAATAAAACGACGATAATAACAAGCCAAGCCTATAAAATTATGAATCTCTGTAGCTGAGGTAGGCCTAGTCCAGCCTTGAATGGCCTTAATATTCATTGAATCAACTCAAATACCCTCCTTGGATACCGTGTGCCCCAAAATGCTACCAAACTCAACCAAAACTCGCACTTGGAAAATTTTGCATACAACTTCTCCTCCTTAAGCCTCTAGAGCACGATCCTCAAAAGTCTCACATAGTCTTTCTTGGTCTTAAAATAGACCAAAATATCATTGATGAACACATTATCGAATGAATCTAGATATGGCCGGAACACCCCATTCATCAAGTCCATAAATATTGCAGGAGTGTTAGTCCAACCAAAGGACATAACAAGAAACTCATAATGGTCATACCTGGTCCACAAAGCTATCTTGGGAATATTTGATGGCTGAATACTGAGTTGATGATACCCAGACCTCAAGTAAATCTTAGAAAATAATGCAACTCCTGAAGTTGGTCAAACAGATCATCAATGCGAGGAAGCAAGTACTTGTTCTTGACAATTACTTTGTTCAACTGTGTATTATCAATACACAACCTCACAGATCTATCCTTCTTCTTAACAAACAGAACTAGGGCACCCTAAGGTAAAACACTGGGGCGAATAAAGCTCTTACTCAACAGATCTTGAAGCTGCTCCTTTAACTCTTTCAACTCAGTTGGAGCTATCCGATAGGGAGTGATCGAAATGGGCTTGGTGCTCGGCTCAAGGTCAATAGCAAAATCAATGTCTCAATCAAGAGAGACTCTTGGCAAATCACTAGGAAACACATCTGGGAAATCACAAACCATCGGAATAGACTCCATAGAAGGTGACTCATCAGTAGTATCACAAATAAAAGCTAAGCAATCAAAATACCCATAATCAATCAACTTTTGGGCCCATATATAAGATATCACTTTACTAGGATAAGATCCCTTCGAACCAGTCCACTCATTCCTCGATCTACCTGACATGGCTATGGTAACGATCTTGACATAACAATCAAGAATAGCATGATAAGGAGATAGCCAATCCATAACTAAAATAACATAAAAATCTATCATATCTAATATAATAATATCTACCCAAGTCTCATAGCCCGCCAAAGTAACAATATAGAATCAATACACTCGATCTACTACTAAGGGCTCTCCTACTGAGTCAAAATATGAACAAGCACATATATATAATCGCAAGGAAACTCAAACCCTAAGGAGAAATAAGCATATATATATATATGAATAAGTAAATTTAAGATCAAATAACACAAATTTAGGGTAATGGGAAACCAGAACAATACCTATAATCACCGCATCAGAGGCCTCAACCTCGAGCCTTCTTGGAAAAGCATAGCAATGAGCACCTCGACCCTCACTCATAGAAGTTGATCCTCTACAACCTGATTGAGTGGAAATAACACTTGCTCCCCTACCATCAGTACATCTACCTCTATTAGTCTGACCTCTACCCTAGCCCCTGTTCTTTGGGGCTGAACCTCTAGCTGATAGTGCCGAATCTTGGATAGGTATTGCAGAGTATGATCTCTGGGGCCCAGAATGAGTCTGCTCGGGGCACTGTCAAATTAGATGATTGAAATATCAATACCCATAGAAAGATATGAGGGTAGACAACTAATGTGAAGGGGCAGGGAGAATGTTGTAACCTCCCTGACCCGTAGGCCTCTGCTGAGAACCAGATGAACTCTGTCCTGAACTATTGGAATCACGGGCCCCTCATCCCCCATCTGAAGTTGGAAAGGCTACATAAACCCTGTGATGCTGAAATAAATTACCTCTTCTAACCATACCTCTACCCCCTGATGAGTCACCGGAGTACTGTCCCGAAGTACAGACCCTTTTGGGTCCCCAAACTCCTTTTGCTGCATTAACTCTGCCTCTTTGGCAGCACTAACCACTGACTTAAAGGAAGCCCTATCTCTAGCTACCCAGAAAATCAGTTGCCTAATAGAATAAGCCAACCCTCTCACAAATCAACAGACCTTCTCTCTCTCGGTCAGAAGTATAGTTGTAGCATGATGGGCCGATTGGCAGAAGCAAACCTCATACTCTGAAACTATCATGGTGCCCTGCCTTAAGCTCTCAAATCTCAACTGGCTCTCCTCCCAGATGCTCCAAGGGACAAACCGATCATTGAAAGTGTCGGAGAATGCCTCCCAAGTCATATAAGGAGACCTAGTTGGAAGGGATCCTGAATAAGTCCTCCAACACTCCTTGGTTAGCCCACGAAGCTGGAGGGTGACATATCTCACACCATGTGTATCTTTCAAACCCATGGTATCAAGCAACTCTCTACAAGTAGTCAAGAACTCATGAGCATCCTCTGTCTTACCACCTAGAACTACAGTGGCTCCATTTTCTTGAACTTCTCGTATCTACACTGCTCATCATCAATAAAGGAAGCAATTGGTGAAATCTCAACAATCGGAGCTACTAATGGGTGCTCCACCTGAACCTGGCCACAAAACCCTGCTACTGATCTAGGGGTTGAACCCCAACTCGAGTTTGTGAAGTACTAGGAGTATCAGTTGGGCTACTAATCTGCCCCAAAGTCTCCAACATACCCAAAACTCTCAGTAGTGTATCTTGAAGTAGTGGTGCTACAGTAAACCCATGTGGAACCTGCTTCTCTCTAGGCTACGAAGCTGGCTTGGGGGAGATACCTCGATCATAATCTCTCACCGTTGCAACTCCTTGGACCCGACCTCTAGCTCATCCTCTAGAAGGACCCCTACCCCTTGTTGGGGTCTCAATAGCAACATTAGGGGTGGCCTCTCCGCATCTTGAAGCAGTGAAAGTTGTGGTCCTCGCCATCGGTCAAAGGATACATGAAGACTCAACACTTAAACAAAACCATGCATGAATGAATCAGAGTGAAACAAAAGAGAATTTCCTAATAGTCCTCATAGCCTCTCAAGGATAGGCAACGGACGTCTCCGCACTGATCCTTAAGACTCTACTATACTGGGCTCGTACATATGTAAGACCTATGAACCTGGGGCTCTGATACCAAATTGCCATGACCTAAAAATTGGGTGTGATAGCACTCATCTATCCCATCAAGGCGAGTCAGCCCAAATCCCAAATAACTTAATCGAATAATTAAATCATAAGCTAACAGTCTAATAAGATATATAAATATGGAAGAAAACTAAATACAACCAACCCAAGAACTAGTATCACATGTACAAGTCTTTAAATACAAAATACTCAAATAACATGTATAAGTCATATTGTCTAGTCCTCAAATAGAACCAAAAACATAGAATAGGATCCTCAAAGGCCTGTTGATGACATAAGTAGCTACCTCTCAAGTGATCCAGAAGCTTAATCTAGTGAATAAAAATCTAGCAGGATGGTCCGAGTTCACAACCTACAAAAATGTAGCAAAGGGTGAGCACCAAACAACAAAGTACTCAGCAAAATAGAACTAATGATAGTAAAGCAATGAAGAACACAAGTAAATCTTGAAATCTCAACCACAATCCGCTGAACTACCAACTTGCACTTAGAAAATTCCCAGCACAGTATAATATACAGATCATAGTAATATAGGTATCCTCATCATCTGATATAGCACATCAATACCCAAGTATATAAATAGGTCCAACCCCTTTATCATAATCAGGAACATGATAAGTACACAAGCTCATACACTATACACAACAGTAACAACCAGATATGATATGAAATGGAGTGGATGCCATGAAATAAGTATAATGCAATGTCAAATATTATGATGCATGTTTGTTCTACGATACACATCTGCTTATAATCTCAAACCAAAAACCCATGGGGGCCACACATGGACCATGTATCCGCCGGAACCATTTCCCTTCGGCAATTACTTTCATATCTATCCAAAATCATTTCAACAATAGAAACCGATGTCCATATGCATCATGTGCAAGATGTCCATATGCATCATGTATTTCAACAATAGAAACCGATAAATTCTCAAGTGTCTCAATATCACTATAATCTCAATATATCAATCATATCATAGCATAAATACCATCTCACTATCAATATCGAATAATTCACAAGATTACATAGGTCACAAATCCACAATTAATTTATAAATCAAATATATAACCATTCAAACAATTATTCTATCCAAAATATCATGATCAAGCCTATAATGATTCAATTCTACCCCCAAAGTACTCAACTCCACACACATAGGAGCATACAAAGTTCATTCATACTTAACAAAAGGTTAGAAGTCCACTTGCCTCGATTAAAGTCTTAAATCAAGATAAATCCATTGCTTTCCCCTTTCCACGATACTCCAAATCACCATAATCTAATCACATATGGTATCACAATCACATAACGAGTCTAATGATACTAAAATTATTTAAGTCAGAGAAAAAGGATAAAATGGTCAAAATCTCATGCCAGAAAACTAAGCCGGAATTTGAAAATTAATATATGAAAATGCTCTCCATGTAACAAGAAACTCAATGGTGAAAATGATTTTGAAAACGAAGTTAAGATGGGGGAGAAATCAACGATTCAAGTTTAGGAAACTCTATTTCAAAAATCTCCAAATTCCGCCATTAAAACCCAAAATTATAAGATAAAAATATGAATTAATCAACGAAAATCAATGAGATAGGTTAGAAAATAGTTACCCAATCACTTTGCCTTGAAAACCTTGAAAATCTCCTCTTAAAACGAAGCTTGGAAAGTCAAAAATGGAGAAAAGGGCTTAAATCGTGTCTTTTAAAATATCCACTAGTTCAGGAATAATTAACACTCCACGAACATGGAGGCCAATGGGCCATAGCATTCCGCAAACGCGAAGAAGCTTCCGTGAATGCAGAGGCTTACGGGGGCTAGACACTCTTTCACTCCGTGAACGCGGCCTCCTTCTCGCGAATGCGGAGGTCTAATGGATTTAACCTCTGCAAATGTGGACGCGTAGGCGCGAACGCGGAGAGTAATCCCTGATGCACTAAAAACTAGATAGCTGCAACATCATCACAACACAAATAAATCAAGAACTGAACCCTCGAGAATTCATTTAGAACCTCATGAACACAAACCTTACATAGAACCCTACCAAAAATAATGATTCGGACTCAATGGAATCATCAGAATTTGAATTCAGAACTCCTGTGGTCCCGAACCTGAGAAAGATCATTAAAAATAATTTTGGACTCAAAAACTCAAAATATTCACAAAAGCTCTAAAAACTGCAACGAAGCCATTTCTAGCGTTAGTTTCATTACCCGGAATCACTGAAACTGACAAAATTTTGACACGAGCTCCCGAACTCTAAATGTTGACCAAAGTCAAACTTATGATCCAAAATAAACTAGAAATGTAACTTTGGGCCTAAAATCTCCATTTTAACTCTGAATTCAGTTTTGCAAGTTTCCCAAGCCCAGATTCAGCATTCTGAAACTGATCGAATCAAATTTCAACCCTCGAAACTCTAAATGACCTCAAAACTCAAAATTTTTAACTTTAAGTCTTTGAAAACTCTTTCTTTTGTAAAACTCCAACTTTTTACAAGATTTTTAAAAATTGACTTTTAGACTTGACCAAATATGACCCAAGGCAACTTTCAGAAGGGCAAAATGGCAATTAAGTCTAAAATACCAAAAATGACCTTCGAGGTCATTACAGCCCAGGAGATGTCTTGGCCCCCGTTCCACTCATGCTAGAGGTGTTATTGGATATTGTGAGATGCTTATGCATTTATAAAGACTTCCTTTAGCCCCTATCCCTTGTATGTATTTGTTGAATGTTGATGGTGTGTGATGGAAGTCCTAAGCCCTTATTTCCCCACAGCTTGAGTCCTATTGACCCTCCCCTTAGTCTTTGTTTGTTATTTGATGGTGGAAATTCCTATTCCTCTTCCATCCCTATAGCTTGAGTCCAAATCCTCATTTTCCTTAGTTTTAATTATTTGATGATTGTTTATGCTTTTGCAACCAAAGATGTGCTTACTTATGCTTAGAGACTTATTTGGGGTTCCTTCGAGTTCCCCATTAATCATATCACATCTAGGCCTTAGGCTTAATTCATGACACTTTAGGGGTTGTCGATCAAGCCTTAGTTTAGGATAGGATTTAGGGACCTTATTTAGAGTTGGTGGTTGTGTTATGCATCCATGTGGGGTGTTTAGTCCTATATAGGGATCCTGTAGTAGACCTTAGATTAGATCAAGCCTTAAGCTAGTAAAGTTCCTTTTTAGACCTTGGTTCTGGGTGGGAGTTGTGTTATTTCCTAAATGGCATGTAATATCCTATGAGGGAGAGTGTGGTCGGTCTTAAAATGGGATTAAGCCTTAGTGCATGTTTGTGGCCTCTTATGGTGGTTATAGTTAGTCTTGACTTTTGGTGGGGTTTATTAGTGGCGGTATGTTGGAGCTAGTGATCGAGTTTTCTTGGTAGGCTATCGTAGCGTTAGGTTGCCTTATTGGTACTTTATTTTGGGTTACAAATCATGGGCTTAGGGTGAGGTTTTAGAGTAGAGTATCTGATTTAGATTCGGGGATTCTAGAGGCTTATTGTGGCTAAGGACTAGTTCAGCTAACTCAGTTGCGGACTTGGTGTAGATGATAGTTATTGAGACAAATTCTGCCTCCTAACCTACTCTTAGCCGTTTGGGGGTTTTTTAGTTGTACCCTTAGTTGATGGCTTGTGATGTTTCCATGGTTTTTATATACATGGTATATGGATATCTATTGTTGGTCTGAGGCCTTGAATTTGGAGTAGTTGGAACCCAAGTTAGTCCTCTTAGCTTTCGCCTCTATAGTGGTGCAAGTTCGTTTTCTTTGATCTTGCGTGTCTTGTTTGGATACTGCGGTGGCATGCATTGAATTGGTTGTTCATGCATATTATTTTTGTGGTACAATCTCGATCATGCATTAACTCATCATTGTGCACGGGAGTGAGAGTGGTGAAATATTTTTTTATATTACGAATATGGTATTGTTCGGATTGGCTTTATGAAATGGATATCTAGTGGGCTTTCAACTAGTTTTTATTAGGATTCGTACCATCTGTACCACATGTTCTTCGGATTTGATACTTCGAGGCGTTGGGGACGTACACTTTTCTACTACAAACTAAGAGGGTCATCCGGGATAACCTCAACTTTTATGTTTTAACTAGCCTGTGCGTCGACGCCTTTTACTGTATTTGGCTACTGTTATCCCTTTAATATCACCGAGAGAGATGATTATTATGATAATACATGGTGCAGGCTCAGGCAGTGCATACGGGTTTCTTGAGCCCCCATGGGACTCTTATCCGATGACTCGCTTAATCGGATGAACGGCGCCACGGGTCTTACCTTGCTAGTTGGGATGGGGTAGGTCATGCAAAACTTGGTTATACACGGCGAAAAGGTATCATGTATTGCATTCACATATATCATCATCTCTAGTATATTGTTTGTTACTTGTAGCGCTAGTGGTATGGGATGTCGATTGGTTTTTGTTTGCTTACATTTATACTGCCTGCTTTGTTTTGTCTTGCAGGGACGTATTAGTTATGGTAGGTATGATTGTTCTCCTTGAATTTGAGTGTGTACTCGACTAGGCTGAGACTCTATAGTTATTATTCGTTGTTATTGCTGAGTTGATTACTTCCTATCTTCTTCTCGCCGCTTTGTATATTTAATTGCTTGTTAGTCGATTGTTATCCTATTACTTACGCTTTGTTTGCCTTATTTTCATGATATTTATCGTTGATTTATCTGTGGAGCTCAGTCGACCTATACTTGTTGAATACCATTTGTTTGTTACTCATACTACATTTCTACCCCCTGCAGATCGTGGTGCGAGTCCCCACAGTTGATTTTCTTTCGTGCAGAGCTAGCTGAGGATTTTAGAGATCTGGGCGAGCTCCTAACATCCGTAGTTGTCGATTTCCATCTTACTATTTTTAGACTTATCTTTATTTTGTATTCAGAGATAGTTTGTACTGATGTTGTATTTGAAAAACCTTATACACTTACTTTATGTATAAGAAGCTCAAATACTAACTGATGTCAGGTCTTGGGGTGGGTTTCGATATGTTATTTTCTTCTATATTTATTTTATTATCTTTATTGTGAGATCTTTTACTTAGTAGGGTTGTCTTCCATTGGGTATCCCACTGCCAATAGTTTCGGGCTACGGCTTAGGCTTACCTACTGGCGAACTGGGGTAGGTGCCATCACGACCTGAGAAATCGAATTGTGACATTTTTAGATATTTTAAGTTTTTATTTATTTGATTTATAGTATTTTTAAGTAGTTTTCAAATAATATATATTACTCCCTTTGTTCTAATTTACGTGGCCCTCATAGAATTTCGAGAATCAATCAAATTTTTATATTTCTTTTAAATAATTAAAATTATTAATTATTGTGATTTACAAAACTTGTTATGTTATTCTGAATAATATATGTCACTCATTTTGTCTCAATATATATGCATTAACGGAATTTTGAAAGTCAAACGAAATTTTTATATGTGTTTTAAATATTTTAAGTTGTTAATTATTGAGAATTACAATATATTTTTCATTGTTTTCATTCCTTTTTGAACAAATATAATTATTAAAAGATATTAAAATAATTATTTATATTTATTCAATATAAAAACAAACACTCAATTTATCATTTTGTGTTTATTTTATCCTAATTTTAATATTTATATCACTTTAAAATAATTGATTAGAATGATTTAGTAAAATAAAATCATAATTAAAATAGCTAAAAATTAATTTATTAAAGTTAATTTAATTTTATTATAAAATTATAATAAAAAAATAATTTATTAAAAATAATATTGTAAAATTAGAATCGACTAAATTGCATTCAGAGTTGAATTGGAAAACAAGTGCATTGGTACCAGGAGCCTAACTCATCATCCACATGTCTCATCCTTTTCATTTTTTAATATTTTACATCCACATTAAGAAATTCATGCTACAAACAACAAAGCAACCTGTCACTTGTACTTTTATGTTTATCCATTTGGTTACTCCAATTAGAAAAATATAGTACTCCTCCCTTTACTTTTATTTATTTGCGATTTTAAAAATTAAATTTTATTTTATTTATTACTTTTAGTTATTAAAATATGACAATTATTATTTTTATCTTTTACCCTAATTAGTATTAAATATTAATTAGTTATTTTTAAAATTAATTTTTAAGATCTAATACTAAATATTAATTAATATATGTATTGTGATAAATCTTCAAATCAATCATTTTTTCTAAAGGAATATGTAGAATTTAAAGTGGACATATAAAAATAAACGAAAAAAATATAATCTCTCTAGTTCATATTAAATGAATAATATGACATAATGCTTTAGTAATAAATATTTAAGAATATAAAGTTAAAAAGTTATTTTTCCAATATAACTTTTTTGATTATTTTTAAATTATTCTTTTCAAAATATGAAATGATTAAGAACTTAATTAAATAAAAAATAAATCTCAGTAATCTTTTTAAACTTTAAAAATTCACTTACTTTAAATTAATATGAACTAAAGGATTATTTTAGAAAATTGTGACCAGAAGAGTACATGAATCGGGTTAGTTAAGATTTTTCAAATATCAAATTAAATTATTTATTTCGAATTTTTAAATTTATAAATCAAATCAAATAAATAAAATTCAAATTTTTCAACCTTGATTTTTTGGATTTTTCGGGTTTTTTGTTTTTCTTTTTTGAATTTTTCGATAAAGTATTCATAGAAATTATAATTAACTTGCGCTTCAAATATGTTTCTAAACCTATCAAAATACATTTAAGATGTTTTTTAAGAATATAACACAAAATATGATATAAATAATGACATTAAATGTCCAACAAAAATTAATAATGAAATCACATAAAATAAATATTATAAATAAATAAGTCATAATAAAAAAGTACTAAATCATGCCAAAATAAGTATAATAAGTATTAATTACATGACTAAATACTAAAAAATTCGATTATGCATTTTAATTGTTTAAACCAATATAAAATCAAAGAACCAATATTCAACAATATCATCGCTTTTACTGTTGAATTTTTTTTATTAGCATTAGTATAGATTTGATTTGAGCTTTATTATTAGGGTTATTAATATTTATGAACTATAATTTTTATTGGATCATTCAAAATTCTAAATCAAACTTGAAATAATATATTTAAAAATTATATATATAATATTGGATTGATTTGATCTCGTGTTCAAGATTTTGGAGAAAGGAAACCAACTTGATGCAGAAAATTCACAGTTGTCAAGGGATAACCACAACCCTCGTGTCCTTTTAGCAAGGATCACTTGCTCCTTTTCAGTAATTCCAGAAGACTCACTTGCCTATCTGCCCTTTAGCACTCCAATTCATGCTCATCCTCATGCTTCTTTCGAAATTACTCTCTTCCCTTTAATTTTATGTATTATTAAATAGATATGTATTATTAATTTAAAATTTAATTATTTTGCCTCTGCAATGACTTGTCTATTTTAGATTTTTCACGTTTTTAAAAAAATAGTGATTAATATGAATATTTTATTATTATACTTATTATTATTGTATACTTCCTTTTAAGTTTTAAAAAATAATTTGATGAACAAGTAATTAATATTGAAAATAAAAAAAAAATTTAAAATGATAAATAAAAATAAAAATATATTTTAATACAATGGACAAATACAAAAGCTCACAGAGAGTATAATTCTTCGTTCCCAGTAATTCTCCCCCCTTATATCAATCAATTATATAGTTGAATCTCAAACCTAAATGAACTAGTTACATTATTTTGTATAAGGAAATTAACAAGGCGAGAACAATGGATCGTACCTTTTCGTTAAAGCCACAGTCTTTGTTGTTGCCATCAGCAGAATTTGTCCTAGATTTACTTTCGTTACACTAGAAATATGGTTTTTTGTTCACAATCTAAATGTCTTGTGTGAATTGATGAATATAGGATCCGAAATTCTTTTTCTGACTTTCCATAATTTTTTTTACACTGATGCGATAGTTTTTCAGAAGATAGTTAAATAACTTCCCACTTCTTCCACACACTTTCACTCCCAACAGGAGTCAACCACTCACCCTTAAAATAGGAGAGTGGTTAAGCAGTTACAATTTCTCTCTCCTAGTGGACAATAATTGTCCATCCTCATCCTTTTAGGATACGGTTGGACAGTTATTATTTAACTGCACTATCTCAATATTAAATCAAATTCACGGGTCGAGTTAAGATTGGATCAGGTCGATCTACATGGGCGATCCAAATCCTAAAAATCTTACATCTCCCACTTCGCACATGGCAAACAAGACCCGAGTCAATATTACATCAAATTAGCACACACAATTCATACGCCAATAGTTGTGCGACCTGTAAGCATAAAGGCTTGCCTTTAAGGTCTTATAAGCCTTATACAGGAATTCAATCACGTACGGAAAGAATTCATTATCAATAAGATGTCATTAATCACAATACCTCAGACTTTAACTACTTCAGTAGTTATTCATCTTATCTCTCATCCTCTTTAAGAGGTGAACTCGAATTCATATTTAATTTCAGTTTTTATAGTCTTCTCTTTCTACTCAAATTTATTTGTTTTGAATCAATTGCTTTCCTAGTCATGCACAACATTGTCAAATCATTCATGGCTATTAGTAACATGCTAAAGTAACAACATTGATTGAAATTTCAAGAAACAATAAAAGGTCAAAGGGTATTCAATTGAAAAGTTCAACTTTGACTTTTTAGGGTCTCACACAATGAAGAATTAGAGATCATTCTTTCATTAACCCCTTGGTCACATAACACACGTGGTATGAAGCACGTGCTACGATGTTCTCACTTTATGTAGGCGCATGTGTCACATTCTAACATCTTACAGAACTTGATCTAGACATTTTCGATGTCTAACTCAAGTTTCTCTCTACAACTATCTTCAAATTCATTTTCTCAGAGAAACTTTTGTCTGATTTCCAAAACAAGTCGAGATATGATAATGATATTTATCTCTTCACGTTCTCTGACGTAAGATACGATTGCTCGTGTGAGAGAGTCAATCTCGTGATTTGTTCGACACATTAAACATTACCACACACCTTTAAGATATAAATTCAATAATCATATATTGATAAGAATTGCCTTTGTAAAGGGATCAACTACCATTTCACAAGTAGAAATGTATTGTAAATTCACTTCTCCACTTGCTACTATGTCTCTTACAAAATTATACTTGATATCAATGTGTTTGATTTTGCTGTGATACTTAGGATCCTTTGTATATGCGATAGTCTTCTGGTAATCGCAATATAAAGTCAGGGGAACCTTTGAATTCTTTGCAATACTCAAATGCGTAAAGAATCTCTTTAACCAAACAACTTCCAGCACTACAAATGCACAAGGTACAAAGTGCTAGGTTATTTCTTACTCTTTTTACAAAAACTGATACCACCATTTAGTAATAATATAATAGATGTCAATCTTTAGATTATCAGCATATGTATAATCCCTTATAAATAAATTAGATCCACTAGATATAGTGAATAGTTTATAGTTCTACCTAGATATTGGAACATTCTTTTCACTGTCTTCCAATGATCTATTCTAGGATTAGATTGATATTTGTTTACAGACTTACGACATAACATATGTCTGAACGAGTACACATCATAGCGTACATCGGACTTTCAATAGCACTAGAATATGAAACTCTAGATATTTGTTCCTTCTCTTTATCAGTCCTTAGACACATTTCAAAACTTCAAGATTCACCTCTAGATATTAGAGTATCCATGGATTTATAACTATTCATTCAAAAACTTTTCAATATTTTCTTTATGTATGTTTCTTGAGATAAACTCAAAAATTTATTGGGACGATCTTTTTGGATCTTTAGACCCAAATATGTAGAGTAGTCTATTTCACCCATATCTTTCATATCAAATGACTTTGAAAACCATGACCTGATAGTTTTCAGATACTTCAAATCATTTATGGGTACTAGTATATCATCCGCGTAAAGAGAAAGAATTACAAACTTTTCATTGGATATTTTCACATAAATACAATGGTCTTCATCGATCATGGTGAAATCTAATGAAATCACCTCTTTATGAAATCGCAGGTACACTGTCTAAAAGATTGCTTTAGCCATAAATTGATCTTTTTAATTTACAAACTTTCTTTTCTTGGCCTTTAACAATGAAACCTACAGGTTGTTCCATGTAGATTTCCTCGTTTAATTCTCCATTGAGAAAAGTAGTCTTCACATCCATTTGACGTAATTCTAAATCTAAACGTGCAACTATATTCAAAAGTAGTCGAACAGAGGTAAACATTACAACTGGTGAAAAGGTTTCCTCATAATCTATTTCACCTTCTTGAGTAAATCCTTTAGCCACTAGTCGAGTTTTGTGTCTTTCTATTGACTCATCTGATTTACGTTTAACCTTAAGAATTCACTTATTCCCAATAGCTTTACGTCCTTGTAGAAGTTCAACTAGATCCCAGACTTTGTTAGTTTTCATGGACTCTAATTCTTCTTCCATCGCTTTTAACCATTTATCCTTTTTAGCACTCGATAAAACCTCAGTCACAGAGTTAGGTTCATCCAACTTCATGGGAGATACCAAGAAAACATGATCCTCAATCTGATAAAATCGTTTAGGTACTCCTTTTCTCGTACTCTTATGTAGTTGAAGTTCAGATTCCTCTATAGAAATTTGAGATTCAAAACTCCCACTTGGACCAGGAAACATCTCTTGATAAATTGTCTTATCAAATATATTTGATGGCATTATCTAGTCTTCTGAATTCAACATTACGTACAGAGGCTCACCTTCAATTATATCACTTCCTTTTGGAAAAATATTTTCCAAAAATCTGACATCTCGTGATTATATTTCAATCACACTTCCATCTTTCAATTCATCAATGAACACATACCCTTTGGAGCGTTCTGAATATCTTATGAAGATATTTTTTTTTCTTTTGGACTTAACTTATCAAACTCACCCAAATGATCTTTAATGTAAGAAGCACAACCCTAAGATCGTAGATCATCTAGGTTTGTCTTATGACCAGTACAAAGTTCAAAAGGAGTGAAAGTTACTGATTTAGAAGGCACTTTATTCAAAATGTAAGCCGCAGTCAATAACGCATCTCCCCAAAAGGAGATAGGCAAATTTGTCTGTGTCATCATTAACCTTACCATATCCAATAATATTCTATTACTTCTTTCATCCACATCATTTTGTTGGAGTGTGAAGGAGTAGTTAACTGTCTGATTATACCTTTTTTCTTTATATAACTTTTCAAATTGATTTGACAAATATTCACGTCCTCGATCGGTTCTCAGAATCATTATTCTTTTATTTAATTGATTTTCAACTTCATTCATATGTCTTTTAAAGTACTCTAGTGCTTCAGATTTATGAGAAATCAAGTAAGACATAATTAAAGCGCATGAAACCATCAATAAATGTAATGAAATATGTGGCACCAAACCTTGCCTTCACATTCATTGGACCACAAATGTCAGAATGAATTAATTGAAGTGGGAACTCAGCTCTCTTAGCTTTCCTAAATGGTTTCTGCATAATCTTTCCAGCAAGACAATTTTCACAAATCAACAATTCAATTTTGGATAAAGGACCTAAATGTCCTTCTTTTGCCAACCTATTCATACGTTCTTGTCCTATATGACCTAATCTCACATGTCATGTAACAATATCTACATCATTATTACTTGAAGAACATGTCATTACACAAAGGTCAACATAATAGTCATAAGTTGAAAGATTACAATCTAAAATGATGAAATGATCATAACATAGTCCAAAACCATACAAGACATTATCTAGTGTTATTCTTATACCATTGCGACTAAAAAACAAATCAAAATCAACATCTAAAAGCACTGAGACAAATACTAAGTTTCGTCGGATATCTGGAGTATATAGAACATCATACAACATCAAGGATCAGCCACCACACAAGTCTATTTTGCAAGTGTCTATTCCCTTAACCTCCAGTCTTGCAATATTTCCCACAAAAATCTATCTAGATTCAAATGTAACTCGAAAAAACTCCACAAACGCTTCTCAATCTCGATTCATGTGGTCGATGGATCCTGAGTCTACAATCCACATAGAATAAGATTCAATTAGTAAAAAAGTAATTGCAACATATACAACACTTAGAGATGCGTTTAGGAATGCTACTTTTTTTATTTGGTACACTCGCGAGCGAAATTCCCCAGAACTTGACAATTGTAGCACTTCATCTTGCTTTTGTCTCTTTTCTTAAACAAACTTTTTTCTTTCTTGAAATTTGATTTGTGCTTTTTCTCAATGGGTCCTTCCTCAGTCTCCTTATCCTTTTCATTTATCTTCTAATTTTTCTTGCGTTTGAAGTCTGAAGATTTCGTACCACTTGATTCTTCCACAAAGGCATTAGTAGTAAATTTAGCAGCACCAAGCCGCTCATCTTCAAGTTTAACATGTCGCACAATATCAGAAAAAGTTTTTATATTTTTATTGTGGATCGGGTTAACCTTCAAATGTTCTCAATTATTGGGAAGGGACTATATCACTGCTTGAATCTGTTGCTCATCAGACAGAATGTGACCGACACTCTTAAGTTGTGCTATCATGTTTGATATCACCCTAAGGTGTTGCTTGATGTTTTGATCATAACACTTTTTGGTAGTGTCAAACTTGATAGTTAGCTGTCTTAGGCGGGTCATAAAAGTGCCCCCATATGTTTCTCGCAAGTGTGTCCATATCACATGAGCATTAGAAAATTCCTCACATTCAGGAATTATTTCATCAATCATAAAGCTTACAATTATTCCACGTGCAATGAAATTTGCCCTTTTTCAGACTTTATAAGTTTCAAGATTTCTCCTGTGTTGAATAGTGTTACCCTCTTCTGGTTGACTTAGTACATGATTTATGCCTTTGAGAACATTTTACTTGTCTAAGGCATACCATATTTTATGAATCCATATGTCATAATTGTCAGTATTTAGTTTTTCATCTTTGTTTAAGTCAGCTATGATACTTTTGGTTACCATGTCTATAATTAAGTGACACTAATGCAAGTTCATTCATTAATTAGGCATGAGTAAATATACATTCAAGCAAATTAATTCTAATAATAGTTTCATATATGGTGTGAAGTCGAAAGGGTATTCAAAATATCCAATCATCATTTACGTTCCAAATATTTAACTAAGATCATAAACTAATTTCTCAATATATATAAATAAAGACTTATTAACAAAGATCACTAAGTCTTAGATCAATCTCACACAAAAGAATATCATGTATATCTGTCACGACCCAAAAATGAACATGATGACACTCGTCTTATCCCACTAAGACAAGTCAGTCAAAAATTCAATTATAACGATAAAGTGTGGAAGCATAATAAAAATGAAAGTTTAACTATGAATAATAAGTCAGCTTAACTAAAACCCCCAAAACCTAGTTATCACGTGTACAAGCCTCTAATGTGTTGCAATAGATTTGAAAAAAAATACAAGTTTCAAATGATATTGTCTCTAAAGTACAACAAGATCATAAATAGGAGGATGAGGCTCGCTGAGATGATAAATAGTTACCTCACTAATCTCCACAAAAAGTCTCGGATGAAAAGAGAAGAGAGAGTATCACAAAGATTAGAACGCATAACCTACAAAAATGTAGAAGTAAGGGGTGAGTATCAATCACACGGTACCCAGCAAGCGAAATTCTAAACACAAAGTCAAGTAATATAGAATACGAGTACTCCTAAATCTCCAACCGAACCTTCACAACTACAACCTACATAAAAATCAACCCAACCTAATAGTTCACAATGCACATAACATATAACTCAATAACCACACCAATATTTATAGCTCAACAACATAAGAATCAAGTTCATCCATCACAAGTTCCATAAAAAGCACTCACAAGTTCATAAATGATAAAGATGTCTAATGCAATACAATGCAATGTCAAATATAATGATGCATGTCTATCGCGACGTGCGACACATCTCTTGAATTATAGTATCCATCACGACATGCGACACAACCCTCGAATCATAGTATTCGTCATAGTGTACGACACGACCCTCGAATTATAGTATCCATCGCGATGTGCGATACGACCCTCAAATTATAGTATCTGTCGTGGCGTGTGACACGTTCCTCGAAATGGTACATCCTCTTTAGTTTCTTATCTTTCCTCCATTCACATAACATTTCTCACAATCTTGTCTCAAAAGCAATGCAATTAGACATGTTCACATAAAAAATGAGGAGATGATCATTTTCTAACCCTGCACAATTTACAACAACACAATCATCATACAACATCAATAATAAATCAATAAACCTTTCAAATTATCCTTGACATATCACATATCAATATATAAACAAATTGCCTTTTATTATCACTTTTCATTAACAGGATTATTCCATAAGGACAAGTCAAATCATCACCAAGCCCCATTAACCTCAAACACAAACAACAAGGAAATACACAATTATATACACTTAACAAGATTGAGAAATCAATTTGCCTCAATTAATCACACAATCACTTCAAAACTTGAATCTTTCGTAATGCTTTCAGATGATCAAAATCTATTCAAATACATAATCTACATAAGAATACAAATTCAGTGACACCCATATTTCTATATTTATTTTCGGCTCAAAAATTGGGTCAAAAAGTCACCCCGAGCGACCAAATTCGAATCTGAAATTTTCTTTCAAATTATATTTACCCATAATCAAATAAACTCTTACGCCAAATTTCAGCTAAAAAAATCGTTATTCAACCCCTAAATCAAGATTTTATTTTAAGAACCCTAGGACTATATTTTCTTAATTTAGCATAAACTGTACACGTTTCTACCCTAAAAATCTATTCATAGTCATATAAAACTTTAACAGAAAGGTCGAGAATGATTACCTTGATATTTTGGAACGAAAATCATAATTTCTTTTTCTTTTTCCCTTTATTTTTCTTTCCCGCATTTTTTTTTCTTTTCTCCGCTGCGTTTGTGCGTTTCTGTTCTTCCGTTCTATTTTCTTTTTTTGGTTTTCTAGGTTGTTCCGTTGGCAGCAACCTTTTATTCTTTTGTTCTCTTTCTTTTTGTTAAATCTTTATTATTTTAATTCTTCTTTTTCTTTTTTCCTTTTTAAATTAAATGAGTATTAAAAGTAGCAAATTTCATTAATTGTATTTGAATAAATATAAAACAAGTGGTATAGAATATTAAAAAAATAATTAATTTAATCTATCGATTAAATTAATTATTCAAAATTATCCATCAACTAAATAACTGTAATTACTGAACAATCCAAAATTTCAATTTAAATTACGAAAAGGATCTTTTATGAAAGAGAGATGATTTATTTTTAAAATGACCTAACGGGTCATTACAATATCAAATAATCCAAAACTTTGAAAACCAAAGGTATAATGATAATTCATAATTTGTCAAAAACAAGACAAAAACCTAAACAACATGTTCATTACAAAGAAAAATCAAACAGGATAAATGCCAGTAATCTTGACCCATTTAACTCCTAGGGCCAACACGAATCTCCATAAACGTTTTTCTGGCTCAGATTCATCATATTCCTCAATAAATGCATGCTTCCAAAATATTGGTAAAGAATCACATAAAATGGTTAGGGCTTCCTTATCCTTAACTTTAATCTCATTTTTTTAAATCCAATTTTTCATTAAAATCTCTGAGGAAGTCCAGTAATGAGACTGACTCAGCCATTTTAATTTTCTTGAAAACAGTGAGTAATTTTCTTCCTTTTCTTCTTTTTGCCCTCAAATCTCTATTTTGATTTTGTTCCATAATGAAATTATTTCTGATGACTTCTGGTTTTGAATCAAAATCAACAAGTGATCTTTTCTTCTTGCGTCGTATCCTTTTTCTTTTTGCTCCTCCATTAAGACTACTCCAACTTGGAGTAACAGGAGCATATTCTCATTCAGCCATATCTGAAATAGGAATCAGAAATTCAATGTTATGGCATATACTATTTAAAAAAGTGACAATAAATGTCACAAATTTCTGACAGAGAACAAAAGATCACACTCAGGGCTTAAAGATGGAATATTGCTCTATTTACATCCAAGAAAATCAACCAAAACAGCCTAAATTAATAAAAACAACAACTAATTTATTTATAAAAAATGTCAAAAAAAAAACTGTCGTTTTCTCAAAAAATCATCTCACTCGTTTTACATCTAATTTCCTATTATAATATGTTTTCAGAAAGCCCTAAACGAATACATTATAATTTTAAAAGTTTTGGTCTAAAATTTTGACAAGAAAATTTCAATCATGAAAACAGTGGCAATTTTTTGTCAATAATGCAGTCCAAAAATTGTCAAACTTCAAAAAATCATATCTCACTCATTTTTAATATGATTTTCTATTATAATATAGTTTTGGAAAAACTTAAAATGAGTACAATATGATATTCTGAAAATTAGGCCCAAAATAATTATCGAACAGGAGTCAAAAGAAACCTAAACAAAATCTGCCTTTTCGAAAAAATCGTCAAAATTCACCAATCAACCAAAATTCATAACTCGATGAATATCAAGAATTTTTTACATGGAATCTAAAACCAATCTAACCATGCACTGATATCATTTATCAGAAAATTAATGGGGCAAGAACAACAGGTCGTACCTTTTCGTTAAAGTCGTTGTTATTGCCACCAACATAATTTGCCTCAAATCTACCTCCAATTTACTAGGAATACGGATCATTGTTCACAAACTAAATGTCTTTTGTGAATTGATGAATATAGGATTCGAAATTCTTTTTTTGATTTCTCACAATTTTTGTTTTACACTAACACGGTAGTTTTTCAGAAGATAGTCAGATAACTTCCCACTTTTTCCACACATTTTTACTCCCAATATGAGTCAACCACTCACCCTTAAAATAGGGCAGTGATTAAGCAGTTATAATTGCTCTCTCCTAGTGGACAATAATTTTCCATCCTCTTCCTTTTAGGATAAGGTTGGACAATTATCATTTAACTGCACTACCTCATAATTAAATCAGATTCATGAATCGGGCTAAGATTGGATCGGGTCAAGCCACATGGGCGACCCACGATCCCAAAAATCTTACATTTTATTTCAAATTATGTGACAATGTATAATTAGAGATGAAATTTTAAAAAAAATCTAAATTTTATGATCTAAAACATGTTAAGTATTTCTATTACTTATTATATATATGAGAATAAAATAAGATATTTAACTTAAATTTGTTCTAAAATAAAAAAAAAAAGTAATATTAATCTTTTTAGCAAAAGAAAAAAGTAGAGGAAAGAAAGTGTATCCATGCAATAGGATTCGAATGAATTAATATTGTAGTATGTCTAGGCAATAAGATGTCTAGCTCAATAAGTTTAGTATTAGTTCCTCTGCAGTTCCATATTATTCTATTCATTCATTTTTAGTTATTACTTTTTATTAATTGTCATATTCATTTGTTATGATCTATTTTTTTTGAGTTATGATATCACCTACCATAACCCAATGAGAGGTAAGCCAATATTTGATTTGAAACTGCTTGTAATAGATTTAAGGGCATAAACTAAGCAAAAATCAACATTTTAAAAGATCAATGGAATAAAAGAGTGGAAATAGACTAAATATATACTACAAGCCAAAAGATCCCTCCCAGAACTTTAAAGTCACAAGTACAAAACTACTACAAAATAAATAGAAGCCTCAAAAGTTGACTAAAATAAAATATATGCATAATAGGCTAATCTTATAATAATAAAAGATGGGCCACAAAAACTGAAGGAAACTGTAATGATCCAAAATGCCAGTGGCCACCCTCATCTCTAGATATGACTGTTGCAGGCTCGAAGAATCAACATTGATAACTAGTGCTCGGACATGCATCACGAAAGCAGATGTAGAGTGTAGTATGAGTACTAGCTATAGGTACCTAATAGGCATCATAGGTCGACAGAGTAAGAATAATAAGAAATGCTAGAATGAAACACAAACAAAAGTCAAGAACAGAAAGCTATAAAAGTATGCACACGAGTGAAAGAACTAAGAATCCTAACGTAACTAACTTCAATTGAGCTTCCATAATTCCAAAAGGTACACCCGCATGCAAAATTAGAATAAAAATGTGAATGGTCCCTCGTAAGTTTGATAGCTGCACAAAATAGCTTACTCTACTAAGAATTAGATCTGCAAATCGAGATTGAGATCATAGAATCAAAACCTTATTTCAAGCCCAAGTGCCAAGAAAAATATTGATGAGGTCTCGGAGTGTAAATACGAATGCACGCTAAAAGCATTTCTGGAGTCCAGGTCGGAGCATAAATTTAAATGCTCACTAAGAGTATCTTTGAAGGCAAGGCGAGAGCATAAATTTGGATGTTTGTTGTAAGTCCATTGATGCTAAAGCCGAAGCGAATTCAAATGCTCGTCGAGATATCAAGGTGACCATTAAAAGTAGTCACATTAATTGTATGCCAAAACTCCATCCATCCAAATTAAAAATAATTTCTCATAACAGATAAAAAAATGAGGGCTTTGCTACGCCAATGGAATAGATAAAGTCGTGAAATTAGTTTTTATGGATGATAAGTTATAAAAGAAATGTTCTTACTACCTAACTAAGGCCCCATCTCTATCAAACTCAAGTCTGCAATATCAGTCTACAAGGATCTAAGTCATTTGGAACAATGCTGAAAAGAAGTATTAATGCCTACTAAGTCCAAAAAGATCACAAATCTATGGCTTCCACCAGCTTAAGCCTAAACTAATGCCAACATGCTCAATTTATACACATAAATCATGTACAAGTCAGGCTACAAGGCACAAAAAATCCATAATAACAATACAAGTACCCATCGTATCCTAAAATGGTCTAAAAAAGAAATTCTAGAAAGAATAACATACTCGGCCAAGTCCTCACCATATTCATGCAAATCCACATAAATTCACATATTCAACCCACTCTAAAAGAAAGAAAAATTGTAGTCTGCCCGTAGGCTAAGCCTGCACGCTCCATGTCATTTTGTTAGAACTTTTTTATTTCGTACAACCTCTAAATGCTAGCACACTATCAAAGATAAAACAAAAATATCCTTACGGTCATTTAATACTACAATATCAAAGATGAAGATGGATCAATTTTGGATTCAAAATAAAAAATATCAGACCCGCACTAGAAATTTCAGTATTAACTCCATAAAAAATCCTTAATAGTTCTCTGAACTTGAGTCCCAAAATGGGACGCAATCCGAGGCTTGAAACAACTCAATTTGGATCATGCAAGAATTTCTCAAAATACACAAGAACAAACTTAGGACAAAAGCTATAGCACGATATTTATCTCAAACGAAGCCTCCACAACTAATTCCGAACACATCACAATATTCTCCCTGAAAAACCTCATAAGCTAAACCGTTGAATTACTTGAATAAGAGTTAAAATGGCCAAGAAATTGAGTTTTAAAGTTTCGCGTAAGGATTGAGTTTGTTTAGTCTTTTGAATAAAGACCAAACCCAACACACCCTTATGAATATGGGGCCAAGCCTGAGATTGCAATCCACTAGCGAGGTGGCCTTCACGAACGCAGAGGATGATCTCGCATTCGCGGAGGGTTGACCATGTTGACCCTTGTGATCAAAGTAAGACCCTCGCAAACGTGAAGGTCATCCAACCATACCTTCAGGAATACGATCATCTGGCCAGCGAATGTGGAGGTCAACTTTATCTTGCATCAGCTGAGCATTTTAGGTAGTTTTGACAAAGTTCAAAAACTTTGACAAAGTGCTCCAAATTCATTTGGAACTTTATGTGTGCAAACAAACTATGTCACCCTATAAAATTTAATGTGTCAGACTTAATGGTACACACTAAATTCTTATACTAGGTAGCTCCAACAAAAAGTCAGTCTCATTCCCAAATATTTATTTCACTGGGGCTTTATGCAACAAGATGAACTTATTGAACAAAAAAAAAATCAAAATTCATCAAGGAGTTTGAAATGAGTTCGGAAACTTCGGAAACTAAACGAAAGGTCATTCTATATCAAATTCAACATTTCAGAGCTAATTATACTGTCAGAATTTTCATTCGAGCACGATTTCCAAGAATGTTGTCCAAAGTCAACTTTAGTGCAAATTTTAAAAGTTTAAAAGCTAAATGATACAAGCTTGCATTGAAAGTCTCGGAATTTGAGCCGATCATACTTCTAGCCTAAAATGATCATTTTGGAGCTTATGGAACTATCAGAATTTTGTTCTAAGGTCATTTTCTTGTATTTTTGACCAAAGTCAAATTTTCAAGTTATAACAACCTCAAGATATGAAATGCTGCACAAAATCCCAAATAAATGACCAAATGATTGAGCTGTTAGCGTTAACAAGTCATAAATGACTTGGGACCGTTTAACCGATAAAAAGAAGATGGGAACATAAAAATGACCTAGAAAGTCATTACATCATTAAAATAAAATTAACATAATTATTCTACCATACTATCTTTATTAATTGATATTTCGTATTGTATTTTTAAAAATAATTAAAAAATAAATAACTATTGTTATAAATAAAATATGAAAAAAATTAATTATGTTTTTATATGTTAAAAATGATAAATAAACATAAATTTTTTTTATTTATAAAAGCTAATATAAAATAAATACGGAGAGAAAAATTATAAAATATATAAAAATGTATGTCATCTTTCCACTTGAAACAAGGCTATTTATAGCCATAATAATATGATAGCCAAGTGTCACTCTTTGCCAAGTTGCTTTGGCTAAGAGTGACACATGGACAATTACTCATCATTTCTAATGTCAAATCACAAATGATACTTGACACATACTTACATATTTATAATACTCCCTCTTAATTGTCCATGTAAAAGAAAATTCTACTATCCCTAATATGCATTACCGACTGCCTCATTAAAAACCTTATCAGGAAAATGCAGTGGGATAAAACCTTGGTTAAAGAAAAAAGAGTACAACGCGTATTCTACTACCCCTATTAAAAGTCATGATCAAGACGGTGGAGTCTCCACATTCCAATCTTGTATACCATCTTCTCTAGAGTTGAGACTGACAAAGCTTTGGTGAATAAATCTGTTGGATTATCACTTGAATGTATTTTTTGTACGTCAATATTACCATTTTTCTGGAGATCATGTGTGAAGAACAATTTTGGCGAAATATGGTTTGTTCTATCTCCTTTTATGAAGCCTCCTTTTAGCTGAGCTATGCATGCAACATTGTCTTCAAATATGACTGTGGGTATGTTGACACTATTCCCCCAGGCCACACCTTTCTTTGATAAACTGGATGATTGATCTCAACCATACACATTCTCGACTTGTTTCATGAATCACTATTATCTCAGCATGATTTGAAGAAGTGGCAACAATGGACTGCTTCGTAGACCGCATGATAAAGCAGTTCCTCCGTATATAAACAGATACCCTATTTGAGATCGAGCTTTATGTGGATCTGATAAGTATCCTACATCTGCATAACCAATAAGATTTGTACAATCTTTGTTAGTATAAAACAGACCCATATCAATAGTTCTTTTTAGATATCGCAGAATCTGCTTGACACCGGTCCAATGTCTTCGTGTTGGGGAAGAGCTATATCTTGCTAGTAAATTGACAGAAAATATTATATCAGGTCTTGTTGTATTTGCAAGATATATGAGTGCACAAATAGCATTGAGATATGGTACTTCAGGACCAAACAACTCTTCATTCTCTTCTGGAGGTCAAAAACGGTCTTTATTTACTTCAAGTGATCGAAAAATCATTGGAGTACTTAATGAATATGCTTTGTCCATGCAAAATCATTTTAAAATTTTCTCAGTGTAGACAGAATGGTGGACAAATACCTCATTGGCTAAGTGTTCAATTTGTAGACCAAGATAAAGTTTTATCTTACCGAGGTCTTTTATTTCAAATTCTTTCTTTAGATATTCAATTGCCTTTTGAACTTCTTCAGAAGTTCCAATGAGATTTATGTCATCAACATAGACGGCGAGTATAACAAATCTCAATTTTGTCTTCTTAATGAAGACACAAGAACAAATGACATCATTTATATAGCCTTCGTTTAGCAAGTACTCACTAAGACGGTTATATCACATGCGTCCTGATTATTTCAAATCGTATAATGATCTTTGCAATCTGACTGAGAACATCTCCCGAGATTTAGATTTACATGCATCAGGAAATTTGAATTCTTCTTGAATTCTCATGTAAATTTCATTATCAAGTGAACCATAAAGGTAAGCCATAACTACATCCATCAAATGTATTTCAAGATTTTCATGTACAGCTAAACCGATGATATATCGAAAGGTTATTGCATCCATAACAGGTGAATATGTTTCCTCATAGTTGACATCAGGTTTTTAAGAGAATCCTTGTGCAACAGGACGTGTCTTGTATCTTACAATTTCATGTCTCTCATTGCACTTTCACACAAAAACCCATCTATATCCAACTGGTTTCACACCGTCAGGTGTTTAGACTACAGGTCCAAAGACTTCACGTTTAGCAAGTGAATTCAATTCTGATTGAATTGCTTCTTTCCATCTTGGCCAATCACATCTTCGTCGGCATTCTTCGACAGATTTAGGCTCAAGATCTTCATTATCTTGCATAAGATCAAGTGCAACATTATATGCAAAAACATTATTCACTGTAACTTTTGATCGATCTAAATTTATCCCATCACCAGAAGAACTTATTGAAAGTTCTTCATTCACTTGAATCTCAGGTCCACTGATTTCTTTAGGAACATCAAGATTAATTAGTTCTTGGACCTCCTCATGAGATTCTTTTATAGCATCATCTTTATCATTTCTCATGTTTCTTTTCGTCGAATTTTTTTTCCTTTGAACCCAACGGTCTACCACGCTTCAGGCGTGTTTGGGATTCAAAAGCTATGACACTAGCAGATGGTCCTTTGGGGACGTCAATTTGGATAGGCACATTCACTGCAGGGATATGTGATTTAGTTAGCCGTTTCAAATTAGTAAATGTATCTGGCATTTTATTCGCTATTTGTTGTAAGTGGATGATATTTTGGACCTCTTGCTCACATGTACGGGTACGTAGATCAAAATGAGATAGTGATGAAATTTTCCGCGTAATTTCCCTTTTGGGGTCCTTCTCTTCCCCCAAATACGAAAAAATTACTTTATCAAATCGACAATCTGCAAATCGAGCAGTGAACAAGTCTTCAGTCAGTGTCTCAGGGTACTGAATGATAGACGGGGAATCAAATCCAACATATATCCCCAACCTTCGTTGAGGTCCCATCTTGGTACGTTGCGGTGGTGCTACAGGCGCGTATACCGCACAACCAAAGATTCGTAGATGAGCAATATTGGGCTCATGACCAAAGACTAATTGTGACAGAGAGTACTTATTATAGTTAGTCAGTCTGAGACAAACCAGGGTGCTATTAGTTGGAGGCGCTTAATAAATAACTCTGCAAGACCATTTTGAGTATGAACATGAGCAATAGGATGTTCAATTCTTATCCCAATCGATAGGCAATAATCATCAAAAGCTTGGGATGTAAATTCTCCAACATTATCGAGGTGAATGGCTTAGTAGGATAATCTGGGAATTGCGCCCTTAACCTTATTATTTATGTCAATAACTTTGCAAAAGCTAAGTTTCGAGATGATAAGAGGCATACATGAGACCATCTCGAGGATGCATCGATTAGGACCATGAAATATTTGAATGATCCACTAGGTGGATGAATGGGTCCACATATATCCCCGAGTATACGTTCTAGAAAATCAGGGGATTTGATGTCAACCTTCAGGGGTGATGGTCTGGTAATTAACTTGCCTTGATAGCAAGAAGCACATGAAAATTGATCATTAATAAGAACTTTCAGGTTCTTTAATGGATGTCCAGTTGAGTTTTCAAGAACTCGTCTCATCATTATTGATCCAGGATGACCTATTCGGTCGTGTCATAGCACAAAAGTATTTAAATCAGTAAACTTCTGATTTACGATTGAATGTGCTTCAACTGTACCAATTTCTGCGTAATATAGGCCAGAAGATAATGTTGGTAATTTTTTCAGAATATGTTTTTGGCCTGCGACACTATTGGTTATACAGAGATATTCAATATTCGTTTCATTTAGTGTCTCGACATGATACCCATTTCGGCAGATATCTTTGAAACTTAACAAGTTCCTTGGGGATTTAGAAGAGAAAAATGTATCTTCTATAACAAGTTTCGTCCCCTTAGGTAGAAATATAGTAGCTCTTCCGGAGCCTTCAATCAGTTTTGAATTACCAGAGATTGTAGTAACATTTTCTTTTCTTCTAAGCAAGTACGAAACATATTTCTTGTCTTTAAAAATAGCGTGAGTTGTTCCACTATCAATTACACAAACTTCCTCACGGTTGATCATTGATCCAAATAAAATTTAAGGCGTATCCATATTTTCTTCAAAAATAAAATAAAGTAAATATTATTATTAAACAAAAGTCATTACATACTCTCTTTATGTACAGAAACTAGAAGAATATTAGCATACTAACAAACATAAACAAACAGAAAAGAAAGTCATCTAGACTACAGAAGGCTCATCAGTGATCATTTTTCCTTCAGGGAGATAAAAAAAATCAGCGACATCCAAATGCCTAGGCTCAATGTTATCTTCAAAAATAAAATTTGCCTCTGCATTATTACTCGTCTGATGTATAGGTTCAACATTATTTTCAGCGATAAAGTTTGTTTCTGGAATATTATCGCTCCTTTTTAAAGATGCCTGATATAGCTGAACCAGACGCTTGGATGATCGACATGTACGTGCCCAGTGCCCTATTCTGCCGCACCTGTGGCATATGCTTTTTGAATTCCTTTTTGGCACAGTTTCCTGCTTTTCACCCTTCTTTTTATACTGTTGGTCATTTCTCGGTGCAAAACGATCATCATGATTATAATTTCTTCTTCGACCATGACCATGACTGGGGCCACAACCTTTTTCTCGTTGGTTATAATGTGCCTGATTCACTTCAGGGAGTGGCATAGAATCAACGGGTCGACTCTCATGATTTTTCATCAACAAATCATTATGTTGCTCAACAATTAGAAGGTGCAAAAGTAATTTAGAATACCTTTTAAAGCCCATCCCCGATACTGCTGCTGCAGAAGCATATTTGCGGAAGGGAATGTGGAGTATGTTTTTTTCAGCTTATCATGTTTTGTAACATTCTCTCCACATAAGTTTAACTGCGATATAATCCTATACAGGGCAGAATTATATTCAGTTATACTTTTAAAATCCATCAACCTCAGATTTAGCCAATCGTGACGCGCCTGAGGAAGAATGACCAACTTCAGGTAGTCATATCTATCTTTTAGATTGTTCCACAGCGTAAGAGTATCTTAACTAGTAAGATATTGCATTTTTAACCCCTCATCAAGATGATGGCGGAGAAAGATCATGGCTTTGGCGCGGTTTTGGCTGGATGCTTGATTATTTTCTTTGATGGTGTCTACCAGACCCATGCATCCAAATGGATTTCAACATCTAGTGTCCACGATGAATAGTCTTTTCCCGATATATCCAAGGCAGTAAATTCAAATTTAGTAATGTTAGTCATTTTTATAAATATAAAAGTCTTATCCTTTTTACCTGTCTAAAGTAGTTTGAAAATGGACAGAGCTTCGTGCTGATAACGTATTATAAAAGTTAATATTAAAAGAAATACGGAGAGGAAAATTATAAAATATATAAAAATGTATGTCATCTTTCCACTTGAAACAAGGCTATTTATAGTCATTATAATATGATAGTCAAGTGTCATTCTTTGTCAAATTGCTTTGGCTAAAAGTAACACATGGACAATTACTCATCATTTTTAATGTCAAGTCACAAATGATACTTGACACATACTTATATATTTACAATGATTTTTATATAATAGTAAACAAGAAAGAGTGAACCGTGGGAGCGAGAGAGTATGTAGTTGTCAGTTGAAGAGTAAAAATTTGCATTATTTGACGATTATTGGCCGTTGCCTACTGAGTTTGCTATGTCAGATTGCTTTTAATTTACAGCTAGCTGGCTCATAATATTTGAAGATAATATTTACAGCTAGCTGGCTAATAATATACTTTCCTCCATTCGAATTTATTTATTGAATATTTTTAAATTTAATTTTTATATTATTTTTGACAAATCAAGAAAGAATAATTTTCTTTATAATTTTAATTTATTATTCCTTCAGTTTACTTTTACTTGTCACTATTTCACTTATTAAGGTCAAATTATGTGAACTTTGACCAACATTTTAATATGTATTTTTTTATCATATTGATATGAGAAGGATTGCAAACTTATAACATTTTTTTGTATAGTTTTCAACCATCTAAATTTTATATTTTAAATATTAAATTTAGCTACTTCAATTTAACTTTGAAGTTTAGTGAAGTTGACCTAGCAAAGCGAAACAGTGTCAAGTAAAAGTGAACAGAGTGACTAACATTAAATTAATATCTTTTAAAAATATAGTGTGTATATAAGTTTGAGGTTGTATCAATTAATAAGAGTAAAGTGATAAACTCACTACACCACCCATTATTTTCCTAAACGGTGTGTCAAGTCTAAATTTGACAAGTAAATTCAGATAGAGAGAGTATACTCCCTTTTAAATAAATTGATATGTGTATATATATAACTCAAAGTATGATAAGAAACAACATATTGCAACTAAAGTGAATCCAAGCCTCCGTTTTAAAAATAATGATTTACTTTCCTTTTTGATCTGTTTAAAAAAGAATGATTCATTTTATTTTATTTTTGGCAAAACTTTAAATTCAACTTTTCACATGACATTGTTTAATGTCATAAGATTAAAAGACATTTTAATACATTTAACATAACTTTAATTTAAGACCACAAGATTGAAAAATCTTCTTTTCTATATTAAACTTCGAATCAAATTAAATCAAGTTATTTTTTTTAAAATGGGAAAGGTAATTAGTTTTTAGTAGAATCTTTTAGGAATTGAGTTTTTCAAAATAGTGCAGGAAGACATATTTTTTGTGATTATAATAAGGCAAGATGTTTGTACGGCAGTACTCAAGCTTTGACTATGAGGCTGATGTTTGAACTCTATATAAACACAATGATTTATGAGGAAATTAATTAATTAAACATTATTTTCATGTCATCTGTTTTAAGAAAGAAATAGTGTTCAAATAATGGCTTTGACTCGTTTGGTACTGCTCCTGGTTTTGCTTGTCTTAGAGCACACCTCTTTTCCTCATGCTCACTTAGGTAACTATCTATGTTTTTCTTTTCTTCTTCTTCGAGGCGTGTTTTGTGTCATGACACTTCTAAAAAATTTTAATAGTTATTTTCATATATACTTACGTTTTGATTGATTAATGAGAAAAGAAAAAATAGTAATGTTTTAATGTGGAAAATAAGAAATAAGTTTAGAATCTGTTTTTTTTATCATGTATTTTCTCAGTGAGTTGGTTCAATTGAAAATGAGTGGAAAAATCATATTATATAGCATAAAATTTCCACAAATTTGTGAAAAGTAATGATATGAAATATTTAATGCAATGGTATAACTTCTATACTTTTTGTGTACTTTGTTTCATCATTCTTTTTAATGTTATGGTTGTATAATTTTCTACAGGAAATTATTCAAATAATCACATGAACGTTCAGGTTTGTCTTCATAACATTAATATTAAATTTTAGGGTTTTGAATATAAATATAGATCATCTTGGCCCTATCAACCAAGAATGTGCAATTTAGTGACTTAAATTAGTATGTTTGAAAAAATTTAAAGTTTAAAATAAGAAAGGTAAATGTAATATGTCAAATGAAAAAATGTAAGCATTGTCAAAGTAGATGCAGAGGAAGGTCTTTGAAATTAATATTTTAGATTTTTATGCAGATTTTAAATTATTTGAGATTTCCAAAATGATTCCTATGTTAGCATTTTTCTTTTTAAGCTAACGTAAATAGGATATCCTTCATATCATTTATTACCAACCTCACGGATATATGATCAGATCTCTCTATAACAATCATCCTCTATAATGGCATTATAACAATCACATTTCCATAGAATCAAACTAAATACTCCTCTAAAAATCATCTCTTGTATCAAAATCACTACAAGTATGAGATTTTTTTTTCTTCAATAAATCTTTTTCCTATTGTGCCATCTTTAATTCTATGCTCATCAATTCCATTTCAATAAATATATGATAGGTGGAAAAAGTTGAGTCCAAAGAAGAATCAACTCTGAAGGCACATCAGCATGAATCTAAGGAGTTTGTTGAAGTGGCAAATTTGATGTGGAAGGATTATAGTGGAAGGGCCAGGCCACGACGCAAGCCTCCAGTTCATAATTACAATCCTACTACTAAACACTAATTAGAAATATTTTAATTTTATACTTAATTACATTTACTTTTTTAATTATGTAAGTGGTGTTTAGGTTTAGTTAATTTGGGGCCTCATCACAATTTTGAACTCTACTAGTGGTGTGACCCTCCAATAGTATAAAAGAAATTATAAGGGAAGGTGTTTAGTGACCTACCTATTTAGCTTAGCTTGTCCATGTATGTATGATGGTTGTGGGATTAATTTTACTGGATATGTTATTGTTGTTGTCGTCCATATATGTATGATGGTTGAATCATTTTGGCACTGTACATTTCTTGGTTTTATTAAGTATTGATTATTATTATTGTCCCACTAATTAACATGTGCTACATTAAGAATCAACGTTCTAGCGTCTTTCAGTAGGCTATACCATCCTTGATTCAGCCAATAACTGCAGCAAAAGATCAAAGATGGACCATAAGACTATTGTGAAATATAAATCAGGACAACAAAAGTGAAGCATACGATGATATTATCCATTTTTGTTTTGTGAAAGTCCTTGAGACCTTGACAGAGAAAATTGAGTGTTATGTTTTTTATCTATAAAAGGATGCTCAGTTTCTTGACTATAAGGAGTTGCAAGGGTATCAAAAATCCTTTCTATTGGTTGTTGCATGTTCTTGGGTGGTAGTGGATAGAGATGATGGAAAATGGGCTGTTTTTTTAGGATCTATATTTCTCTTAGTTAATAAGAGGCAAAACGAAATAGAAAATTAAATTTTGTCTATTAAAATTTCCCTGAAATTCCTTTTCAATCGATCTTGGGATGATTTTCAACAATTTATGGATTGGAATGATAATCTAGCGTTAATCCTCATAATTTGATGTAATGATTGTAGAAATTGAATATTAGGAACTCGCCTTAGGGTGTTTTTCACCTCAAAAAGTCTGACCAAACAAAATAGAGATTAAAAATTGTAAAAAATTTCGTATTTATGATTTTTAGACCTACATGTGACATACGACCAATAGACCATCACATCCGGTCCGCACGTTTAGCATATGGACTGTTGTCAAATCCTTGCCCCTTTCAAGTTTAGATTTCATATGCGATGAATATGTGACCCGTGCATTCAATATACCACTCAGCATGTAAACAGTCAACACCTAACACCCAAAATACTGACTTTTAATTATTACTCCCTCCGTCTCATTTTATATGACATTCTTTGACTTGGCACGGTATTTAAGAAAAAAAGAAGACTTTTAAAACTTGTGATCTAAAATCATTCTTAAATATTTGTGTGGCTGAAAATCATTTCATTAAGGGTAAAAATGAAATTTTAAAGGTAAATTGTTTCCAATTTGAGTAAGGTGATATTCTTTTTGGGACGGACTAACGGTGTTTAAGAAATAAAAGAATGAGTTTTAAAACTTGTGGTCTAAAATCATTCTTAAATATTTGTGTGACTGAGAATCATTACATTAAGGGTAAAAATAGAATTTTAAAGGTAAATTGTTTTTAATTTGAGTAAGGTGGCATTGTTTTGAGGACAGACCAAAATTGAAAGAGTGACACATAAAATGGGACGAAGGGAGTATTTGTTTTATCCCTTATATTAGAAAAGGCAATTACCTGCCTGTTTCATGGTTCTTTTATTGTCCTTTTGCAAGGAATTTTGGCCAGATGGTTGGAGCTCTCATATATATGTGAAAGGTTGTGTGATCAACACCTACACTGTCACGCCCCAAAAGATGGGGAGGCATGACTGGTACTCGATACCATCATTGGCCGAGTAAGCCAGTACTGAACATACTAGTTACTTAAACTAGGGTCCAAAAGATCGGGCAACATAACGTCTGAAAAACTAAGACTGAACTATTTAGGTCATGACCTGGTCATCAATGAACCAAGCACATCAGGATAGGTAACCCAAAATGATAAAGT
>JBCEWC010001428.1:0-41262 GCA_038996855.1 Solanum aculeatissimum
AAAATTATGAATTCTAATTTTTCATATTAAATTCAATTAAAAAATAAAAGAACTTAAAAATTTAAGCGGGGTGGGTTTATGCGGGGCGGGTCTATGCGGAGCGGGTTGAAAATGAAAAAAGTCACCATGCGGGGCGGGGCGGGGCGGGGCGGTTTAAAAAAATTGTGGGTTAAGCTCAACCCGCCCTGCACCCGCCCCATTGCCATCCCTAAGCGTACAGTATACCCTCCTCTGTCCCTACTTTCTAGGATTCCACTGGGTATGTTGTTGTCTATTGTTACTGTTAGAAACGTTATATGGGAGTGAATGGTGAGATTCTGATGCAATTTTAAGTTCTTTTGCAGAAGCTAAGCAAAATAAAGAAGCTTATGAACACAACATTCAGTCATCCTTAAACAATAGAAATGATTTGTTAAATGCTCAGTTTGCAATAGCATGTGGCTTGAAACTGATATACAAAGTTGACCCGTATCAAAACTCTCGACTATTTTACTATGCTCCCTCTACTACAATCTATTTCTCCATCTTTCCCTTTAAATCTATTCAATGAAGATTGGACCACTTGGATTGAGTGTGTGTACAATACTTACTAGCCCCAAAGTTTCACATTCACTAATCCACCCTACCTTAGCCTTGACATGAAATTTATCCCCAAACCCCAACATCTCAAAAACTAAAAATTAAAATTTTGCCATTTTCCCCTTCCAAACAAACTACCATGTTTCTTAGATCTATTACTTCAATAACTCAACTTTTCATAGATAGGCTAATCTACCACAACCTTTGACATTATTTTTTATGTTCTCGTAGAGAATCTAATATAAATAAAAACTACAGTAGTTCTCTATATGAGTCATCACTGACTATGTTCCCATTTAAATTCTCAGGCCAACATAATATAAAATTAAAAAAGAATGAAAAGTACTAGAATTTCTCAATATTTCCTACTGCATAAAAACCATTAATAAGGTCAAAAGACTCTTTGAAAGCACAAGACGTAAAGTAAACTATAAACATGGCTGAAATATACTTTCCATTAATTGGTATGGCCTATATAAATGTTTTTCTTTCATTGTGCTCTATCTTTTGTCGAGTTTGCATTGAATCAAAAAGCTTATTAGTCTCTCGAGATACCTTACATCCATGTAAATTTAGGTTCAACTCAATCCCCTTTTTAACACGTTCACTCACTACAGAGCACAGATAGGTGCATCTGAAGGTTGACACAAGACATGACTAAACTCTCGAGAGAGACCTTCTCATCGTATCTTTAACGTGTGCTACTTGCACCTTTTGGCGAATGTATTCATTTTTAATCTTGTCTAATTTGAATAACCAGAGTAATAAAAAACAGAAGTACTTAAGAGAACTAAACTTTGTTGGAATTTTAAGCACAATACAAGTGTGGGCCTTAACAAAGAGAAGAGTCAATGCAGAGAACAAAAACTATAGAAATGTAATTCAAAAGGTGTAACTATACACAAATGATAATTTTTGGACAAAAGAATGCAAAAACTATAATTACGTTTTTTCTCTCTTCATATATATATATATATATATATATATATATATATATACAAAAAAAATGTTGTTGTGTCCTTAAGTAGAATCCATCAGTGAAGGGGCACACGGGTTAGCACCTTGACGTACACACCAGAGTGCCAATGAAGCGCACAACTTTTGCTTCACCGAACCTCATAGCTTAACAGTGCCTTAAGTGAGCCTTTAACAACACAGATGAACACACATCTATCTTAGCATCCACATCTCTGCAACACTTACGTTGTGCATGTGTTGGACTTTATCGACCATCATATAACATTGTTGGTGTTATAATTTTTTAAAAACTTACCTTTTGTTTTGGTAGCCATTCTCTAGTCATATAACACTCTAGTAGTACTATCCATTTCAAGTATCGGATCTTGATTCTATATGTAACATGTTCATCTACCATTCATTATCTTGGAACAACAACCCTATCTATCTGATTTGTTTAAAGTAAGGCACCACAATCTCATCTAATCTTAATCTCAACTACTGTTGTTCTAGGTTCACTCATATACTAAGAAAGACTTCTACTTATCATGAGACTACTTGCCTCTGGATTGTTTCTCCATTGTTCAAGCTTATAGTTGATACCTTGTTGGTTTCATTAATTAATACAATATATTAGCAAATAGCATACACCTAAAACCTCATTTTGTATGCACTGGCAAGCTCATTCATAATTAGGGTAAGCAAGAATCTGCTTAATGTCGATACCCCTCGCAAACCATGGTTATGGGAAACTACTTGTATCAACTATTATTGTTTTCATGCTAGTGCCGTCTCCTTCATACATGTCTTATAACATAGGTTCCATACATAAATAACAGTATTTTATAAAACTTGTACCACAAAAAAAAAACTCTCTTATTTGAGTAAAGCTAATGGTATGTCTTTAGGGGTCGATTGGTAGAATGTATAAGAATAATGCTAAATAGAGTATTAATAATGCTTGCATTAGTAATGCATACATTAGTTATACTTGCATTAATTATATATATCTTATGCATTGTTTGATTTGATGCATTAAAAATAGCGTGCATTGCATAAAAAAATTTATTTACAAAGATATCCTCCACAATTATGGGAGAAAAGATGTAAAAAAAAGTTTTGAGGGCAATTGGGTCTTAAATCATGCTAATGCATGCATCAAAAGCATTGCATTACTAATACCTAGAAATCCATGGTATTAGTAATACATCCCTGAATACACAATAGAGTATATAACGAATGCAAGCATTAGTTATACATAGCATGAAAAAGTGTACCAAACAAGGTAATACTAATACACCAAGTTAATGCAGCATTATTTTTACTAATACACTTTACCAAATAACCTCTTAGTCTTTACCATAGTGAATGATTCTGGCTGAGCAAAAGCAAGGCCCGCAACTTCCAACAGATTCCCAAGAAGGCAAGCATAGCCAGGAAGATCAATCGCTATATCAGGAGGGAGGACATTAATATGGTCTTTCATGCATAATTTCATCTGAAGAAAATAATGACTCCTCACTGATGGACTTGCAAAGATCTGCATAATGAAATGAAACCAGCTGATTAAACCACTAGGAAATACAAAAGAAATATACAACAACAACAACAACATACCCAGTGGGGTCTGGGGAAGGTAAAATGTACGCAGACCTTACCACTACCTCATAGAGATAGAGAGGTTGTTTCCGGAAAACCCTCGTCTCAAAAATTCAGCCCCATTAGCAAAAGATACTAGATATGAAAAAAAGAAAAAATAAAAGAAAAAGAAAAAAGAAAGGAAAGCGATAACTAATGAAAAGCAAATGATATTATGTAAATACGATAAAAGTAGCAAATATAAGACGGATAATGACAAAACACGATATAAAGACACGACTAATCCTACTATCATATTATATCACAAGGTCAGACATCAACCTACCCCTACTAGCCTATTAGCCTTCTACCCTAATACGCGGCCTCCACTCCTTTCTATCTAAGGTCATGTCCTCGGTGAGATGAAGTTTCGTCATATCTTGTCTGATCACCTCCCCCCCAATACTTCTTCGGTCTACCTCTACCCCTCTGTGTAACCCCTAAATCCAACCTCTCGCATCTCCCGACAGGAGCATCGGTACTTCTTCTCTGCACATATGTCCAAACCATCGCAATCTTGATTCTCTCATCTTATCAGCCACAAAAGAAATATGAACAAATAAAACATTAAACTTCACAGAAGCATAACTCTGAACTCCCACATGAAGATTCACAACTATATGGCACAGATATGAGATATGAGCAGATAATTCATGCAGATCATCCTAAAGATCATTTTACTTGAACTATTATAGAGCAACTTGATACTTGGTTGGCAAAGGTTATCCCTTAATCTGATCCTTCATTGAAAAAGCCATGTTCTGATGGAACATAGTAACCAATTACCTCTTTTAGGTGAGGGAAAACCCGCCACAAAAATGGAATTGTAAGAATCTGGGAGGGAAAGCTACATTGTGGGTCAACGCTTGGGCAAGTACAAGTGCTTTGACCAATATGAGAAGCAATTAGTGCAAGCATGCGCTCGAATGAAGATACAACCCCGTTGGAAGCTGGAAAGCTTCTATCCTGCAAAACATAAGCTGCAACCTGTCACTCTTCAAACTTTTACAAACACCAAGGCAAGGAGATATTTGGATTCTTGAGAAACAAAGCAGAAAAACAAATGAATAATGCACGCATAAAAATAAGGTTGTCTACTTGTCTTATTTATATTGTCTCCCATCAAAAGAAAATATTACGTTCCTGTATATTGTCCAAAGCATTTGTAGAAGCTCCTAAGCATAAGATAATTGTCCAGAGCATTCCCCCAATATCTTCTCTTCACTCATTTCTCATATCATATTACAGGTTACAATCTCTATAGGTATTCAAGTCTTTTCTTCTTACCACTGGGCAGCTTCTTTTTTTTTTTAAGTAAAACTGATAACAAACCAAGAAGGTGCCAAAAGTGCCCTATATCTTTTTTGACGAGAAACCTATATCTTTTGCAGAGAATGTTTAAAAGTTGTACAAAATGAGAAAAGAAGAGAGATGTTGGGGAATGAATTGTTTGATTATTCACGTGATAGGGCTTAAAAGTGTTCACAAGTAATTCTAAAAAGAAAAGGAAAGTAACCCTAACGAGGAAAGGAAAGTAAATTTTATTTTGAATTACACAATTATATCTTGCCATTTAAAAGGAAGAAAAAAAAGACAGTACTAAAACTGGTAACTTTGTATATTCCTCAAGAGACAGTACTAAAACTATACACGTCAAAATTTACAACTTGTACTTCAAATCCTACCATCTTTTACAAAATTGAGTCTAGTACATCAATTATGGAGATAGTATCGTTTGAATATAACTGATTACACCAAAAACATAGTAGCATAAGACAATTTATTTTAACTTTTTGCATAATATTCTCTACACTATGAAAAGCTCTAGAGTTCCTTTCCTTCCATATTGCCCACCATATATTAGCTGGGACAATTCTCCGTCTTTGCTCTTGGATTGTTTTCCTGCTTCCTGCTTCCTCCCAACTCTGGATTGCTTCTGTGATCTTGGCAAGCATGGTCAATGACATACCCTTAAGATTCAGGAATAACCTCCATAGTTGGTGTAGAAAGAGATGGTTTGAGCTTGCAACTGATAATGAGATGATAACTGTTGCTTTGGAATCTACCAAAGATGAAGTTAGTCCTCATATCAACACTAATCAAGGTAATAGAATGAGGTATTCGATCCCTATTGCATCCAGTGAAGGTAGGATTCCAAAATTCCATTTGTCTAATTTATGAATAAGAAGAAGAAATCTTTTTTTTGTGTGTGTGTCAGAGATTAAGAAGAAAAAGAAGATTGATTTGGAAGGAAATAGTCATTATGTTTTAATTGAAGCGAATTTTGAAGTAACTTTCGGATGAGAGAGAGAACTTTTTTAATTAGCCAGAAAAAGAATTGGAGGAAGTAGTACCAGAAGAGAGAGAGAGAGAGAGAGAGAGAGAGAGAGAGAGAGAGAGAGAGAATTGTCAAACTATGGAGAAAGAAATTTAAGAGTAAAGACTCAAACCCTTGGCTTTGATTTCAGAGTAGGAACCCAAACCTTGGCTCAAGTAAAAGAATTTTCAGATAGGTACTCAAACTCTTGGCTCTAATAGAAATTCAAGATCAGAGGATAGTGTGGTCGCATAGAAAGCAGCAGTGCGGATCATCGAAGAGATAGTGACACCATAATGGTCGTTGAAGAGATGAACGATGCTTGAATGGAGAGAGGATCACCGATTGCTGGGGAGAGTAATTGTGCTAGATACAAGGAAGAAGAAAAGAAGAAAATCATTGGCAGCGCATCTTGGCCGGCATTCCTTGCCGTTAGCAAAAACTATTTGAGTTTCTACCAAGATCTTAGAGGCTCCGATACCATGCAAAAATATCATAAAAGAAGGAGAAATATTGAAGATTAATTACTTGATATTCCCTCAAAAATGTTGGGCTTTAAATAGTGTTCACAAGTAATCTTTATATATATATATATATATCAATGTTTTAAAAGACAGTATTGGGACTCACCCCAGGGCAGGGCTATACCAAAACGTCCCGAGACTCATGTGTGGGGCTTAGTTCTGTAAGACTTACCCCCTAAGCGTCTGATTGTACGCCCTACATATGCTCATCCCCAAATGCTCGGGGCTCGTCTAACGGATCTTACAAAACTTATGTGTTAATTCTTTAGTTAACATTGTTGACCTCATAATTCTTTAATATATAAATAATAGTTAATAGTTTTTCCATCTATAGAAATAAGAAGATTGAGAATAAATCAAATAACAAGTCGTAGTATCGCATATTTACTTTCAGATAACACCGCGAGGATGATTATTACTTAACATTTCTTTTAAAAAATACATAGTCAAATTTTACATCTCCACTGATTATTGATCTTCGTGTTTTTGTCATACGTCTCAAAATTATCACATTTTATTATTTCACTATTTGAAAGTAATTTTAGTTTCATGCATGATGGAGTAATATTTTGTTATAATACTAATAAGCAGTGTATAAAAGATATTTTCGGGGCGAGTCTTGGGGATAGATGATGATTTTATTTTAAAATTATCTCGGCTATTATCATTTTTTGTATTGTTACCTTTCTCATATGACAATTACAATATTTTTCCTGTAATTTATTTGCAAAATTATTGAAAGTTTTACTTTTACTTATTTTCTTAGTATTAAAACTATAAAATTTAATATATATGAGAGATACGCCCCGTAGATACATGGGACTTACCCCCCCCGTGTCTTGGGACTTACTCCTCGCCTCATACTATATAAAATGCCTCGTCTCGCGCCCCCACCTTTTAAAACACTGATACATATATATTTATGTATATAGATGTTTTGCTAACCTACTATATGAAGGTAGTAGGTTAGCATTGTGCCCATTTTTTGTTTACCCAAAACATCCCAGTTACTGTTCTAAATATTTCTTTAGCAGTAAGGACAAATTCGTCTTTTGGTAAACGAGCATGACCTAGATCTTCCAGCCCTCTTCGTCAAGTTCACCTCGCATTCTATCAGGAATCATCTCGGTTCAGCAAACCCCCATTCTTTTAGCCAATTTGTAGTCCCATTTTAGGGGGGAAATGATTTTTTACACACTAATTAATGTGTTCTTAACCCACAGATCTTCTCTCTTTTCTATATGAAACCATTTCATTTTGAGAATAAAGGTAGAACAAGACCCATTTCCCTCCGCCTGAATTTTGATTACAGAAATTAAATGTTGGGTTTGTTACATGTCTTTTGTACTTATTAATATATTGACAATAAATCTTAAGAATTCAAACAAATCATAATTAGTCTAAAGGAGAGCATGGTTACAATTATGGGTAGACTTATCAAAAAGAGAAGGATAGAAAGCAAAAAAAAAAAAAACAGGTTCCTCAAGCTTCGCACATGAAGAGAATAAAATGTAAGAGAAAGAGGGAAAACAGGAATTGGCTTTAGTTTTTAGTGGCAACACAAAGATATCCCTCTCAATTTATATGCATTGATAACGTGTTGCTAGGAGCTTTTAAGGAAATTAAAAAATTGGTACCATGCTAACATACTACCTTCAATGAATAAGGTTGGCAAAGCCTATATATATAATATTACATATTCAGCAATGTAGCCCCTATTGTAAATATTTACGACACCTCTTGCTGAGATTAATCAATACTTTAACAATCAAAAGAAAATCCTAAAAAGAGAAGGAAAGTAATCCCAAAACAGGAAGGAAAGTAATTCCAACTTCTCATAACACAATTATAAGGACTATAAACATTTCCTCCATATACACACTCATATAAATATACATATTAATAATTTACTAATTCTTAAGAAGTGTATTGGAAGCTAGGATTGAATAGAGTTGTATGAAAGTCCGGCAATTCAACATTAGTCTGGATTATCAGAAATCTCCATGAATAATTACATACATAAAAACTCATAGTTAAGGAATACATATGCTGTGGCAAGTAGTAAAATAATTTAACTAACTAGCTCTTGTACTTAAAGAAGCAGTCAGAAAATATACATGGTAAAGGAAAGAAAGTATCAGCTGAGTTCATGTTGATGTATATTATACCTTGCCAATCAGAACAATTTCCCTAAACAAGGCATATATATTTCTTTGAAGAAGATAGGTGACAGTGCTGCAAGCCCAAGGAAGCCCTAAATCAATCAACAATGTTACTGCGTCCAACAAGAGGATTGCTGATGTACAGGACTTCTCAGATTCCATAAAAAGTTGATCTTTCAACTTATTCCTGCATGAACATGGCTCATATAAGTCAAATAAAGACATGAAAGCACTTGTATAGAATTCCAATTGGATTTGAGTCCTACAAAAACTGGTGTCTACAGCTGTCAATCTATCAACATTTCCCCCCTCCCATTCTTTGTTCTTTGAGAAAAGAACCTACCGGAAGGGCTGATTTGCGGATGAGGAATTAGCATACTGACTCGCTTTCTTTCATCCTTCCCGTTCATAGAAGGAAACTCTTTTTAGTAAGTATTCGTATTCCAAAAACCAATAAAAGGGCTAGTTCATTAGTGCATAATTTATAGCTAACTCAAATATATTTTATTTTTTTACTCAATTTCAGAAAAAATAAAAGAATAAATAAAACGAGGGGCGAGATCATATAAAAAACGTAACCTTTTCTTTCATTTCTTTGGGCCACTGGCCATCTACCAGGAGTTTCGGATTTAGTACCCACTATTTTAGCAACAAAATCCAATAAATGTAAGTTTAGTGCTTGGTGTATTGACGTTTTTTTAAAAGGGAGTGTGTGCAAGTTCTTTATTTTAAGAATAGGCTGGAACAACCAACTGTACCTTTTTCCATTATAAGTAGGAAAGAGAGGTGCACGATCTCGTGAATTACTTCTGTATAAATTCAGAAATTACATGTAAGAACCATAGCATTTCGCAGGGGATTATGGGACAAAATATAAATCCACTTGATTTCAGATCGGGTACAACCAAGGTCATCATTCCCATTGGTTTTCACAACCCAAGAAGTATTTTGAAGTTTTACAAGATAAAACTGTACAGATTACATCAAGAATTATGTAGAAAAGAATATGAGAATGTTCGCTGGTATCGAGGAATTGCACGTATACTCATGTAGAGATTCAAAAAAGAATCGATCAGATCCATGCCATAATTTTTAAGGAAAACTAAGTTCATGCCCCTTTGAAACAAACTATTTACCCCACCCCACCCCCCCTAATTTGTCTACTATTAAAAATCGTGCATTGACATCAGCGCTACACTATATGATACCAATATGGAATCAATATGTCGATAGAATATCACAGAGAAATAAACTCAGTCCAATATGATACCGATATGGTATCAATATACCAACAGAGTATCACAAAGACTATTTTCTACTAATTTAGAGTTTAATAAATAAGTTTGTGACTTTAATAATTCTCTTAATTGTTTTATTTCTTTAAAAAAAGTCCAAAATTATATGATTACCAATATGGTATCAATATATCGATGGAGTATCACAAATAATATATTTTCTACTAGTTTAGAGTTTAATAAATAAGTTCATCACTTTAATAATTTTCTCTTAATTGTTTTATTTCTTTAAAAAAGAATCCAAAACTATATGATACCCCGAGAATTAAGTTCAATCCTATATGATACAAATATGACATTAATATATCGATGGAGTATCACAAGAATACATTTTCTACTAATTTAGAGTTTAATAAATAAGTTCGTGACTTTAATAATTTTCTCATAATTGTTTTATTTCTTAAAAAAAAGAACCCAAAATTATATGCTACCAATAGGTTATCAATACACTGATGGAGTATCACAGAGAATTAAGCTCGATCCTATATGATACTGATATAGTATCAATAAACCAACCAAGTATCACAAAGAATATATTTTTTATAAATTTAGAGTTTAATAATTTTCTTTTAATTGTTTCTTATTTATTTTTATAAAAAACGAGCATAATCCTATATGATACTAATAAGGTATCAATATACCAGCAGAGTATCACAGAGGATTAAGCTTATCCTATATGATACCGGTATGGTATCAATATACCGTCGGAGTACCAAAAGATTAATTCATAGCAATCATGCTGACATCGTGATGACATTGTTAGAATAGGAATAGGAGTATATAGTCCTTTTTAGAATTAGAATTGGAATAGAAATAGTATGTTGGTTTCCAACTTGTACTTGGATTATATTGTAGTGTCTATAGATAGAATCTTTATGTAGTAATGTAAATACACAAGTCAATAATATTTTTCAATATTTCTCACATGGTATAAGAGCATTAGTGAAAAACTTTCAACAGACCACCGTGCGTCAATTTTCGGTGATTGTCAAGGCGGATTATTGTCGCCATTTTTTTCGTTCAGTGGTGTGTGAAAATCAACACCACCACTGGATCCCTCATCCTCCGGCAACAAGATTTTAGTCAGACCCATCAAAAAATAGCACCCCATGCGCCGATCGGAGGTGCAATTTTTCCAGCGAGATCTGACCACGCGCCAGCTCGTGAGGCTAGATCTAACCACTTTTCGGCCTCCTTTTTTTCCAGCTGGGTCGCCTCTCCATTCTAAGGCTACCCATACAATTATTTCCTAATTCCGACATCCAAAATTAGGGTTCCGACACCTTCCAGTCAGTTCCAACCCTTTTTTTTTAATTTTTTCCTTTTCAGTAAGGTCACCTCTGCATTTCGAGGCAGACCACAATATTTTTTTACTTTTTGACCAATTTTCAATGGATAGATCTGATTTCCGATGACATCACTATTTTTCTCTTTTTTGGATTCTTGCATTTTGTTTCCTCATTTTTAGACTACAAAATTTTTTCAGAAGATGTCCTTTGGGTTTGATATGTTTGGCTCAAAAAATACTGGAATAGGAAGTTCACATCCTCTAATCACTTCAGTACCATTAATGGGTAGTTCCAACTATTTAGCATAGGCTTCCTCGGTTGAATTATGGTGCAAAGGTCAAGGTGTCCACAATCAATTAACAACCAATGCTTCTGTGATAGATGAAAGGAGAAAGGCTTACGAAGAATCTAAAACAGCCAAAGCACAATGGGAGAAGGTTGATGCTCAATTGTGTAGTCTCCTATAGTGATCTATTGATTCCAAGTTGAAGCTCTTGTTTCGCCCATTCCAGACATCTTATTGAGTTTGGGAAAGGCTCGTGCTTTATATACTAATGACGTATCTCAAATTTATGATGTGGTATCTCGAATGACCAACTTCAAGAAACAAAAATTCGATATGTCTACATACTTGGGACAAGTGCAGGCAATCATGGAGGAATTTGAAACATTGATGTCAATCACCTCGAACGTGAAAACACAACAGGAACACAAACAGACATTGTTTTTTTAGTCCTTACACTTGTTAGACTTCCTGCTCATCAGATCTTAGCTAGTCCTACCATCCCTACAATGGATGGATTATTCTCTCGTTTACTTCGTCTTGCTACGCCTCCCAGTCATAAAGTAGTTTCATCACCCACCATTGACTCCTCTATTCTTGCATCTCAAACTATTGATAAACAAACATCGACTATGGAGAACCAACGAGGAGGAGGTCGTCCCGGAAGATCTCGCTCTAAATGTAGTTATTGTCACAAATATGGACACACCGCAACATATGTTATACTTTGCATGGTCCACCGCCCAATTATGATCCTATTGCTATAAAGGAATATAACGAATCTCTTCGAAATCGCGCAAATAAGTAAACATCCTTATAAGTAGCACCTGTTGCTCCGCCTAATGTTTGTGTTGCTCCACCTGACCAGTGTTTTGGACGACGAAAGGCAACACAAGGCACCAAGGATCTGCCTTGCCACAAGGCAATGCGAGTAGTGAGGCGCTTGCCTTTTTGATGTACCGCATCAATTAATACCAAAAATTAAAATATGTAATTGCATATATAAATAATCAAATTCTCAATCTCAATAAATATTAGCAAATATTTCAATTCAAAGCCTAAAAATAGATAATAGATACCAAAAGTCTAAAACTTGAATGAGAATAAAACCAAATCAAAGTCGATAGTAAGAAAAAAAATAGAGGTAGAAGTAACTCTAAAGCCTGAAGAAGGAGAAAAAAGAAGGGAAGATGAAATTTGAAGAAGAAAAGAAGAGATGCAATTGGTTGGACTTTGAAGTCTCTATAAAAGTTTGGTGGGTCGCTGGAGAAGTCTAGTTGGGTCATTTGATTGGAGCTGCAATCTAAGTCTAGGAGCACAACCGTGCAAAATTGGAAAGAAAACCCTAAATTAGTCTAAGTCTCGCCATTGGCGCTATGGCATCGCCTTTTGAAGATCGCCTCGTCACAAAGTTAAAAGGCGATGAAGGGTCGCCTTGCCTCGTCTCTCGCTATTGGCCACAAGGAGATCGTCTTTCACAACACTGCACCTGACTGATCATCCAATAATGCTCATATTGCTCAGGCCGAATATGATGAGTTCCTTCAGTATCGAGCATGTAAGCAAATGCCTCCACAAGTAGCATCGGTTCCCAACCTACTGTTTCTGTTGTGGGTAATTCTTTTGCTTGTGTCTCAGATCTAGTACTCTTAGATCATGGGTTATGGACTCAGGCGCTTTTGATCATATTTTTGGTAACCAATCACTTTTGTCTGATATTGTTTACTCACAATCTCTTCCTGTTATTACTTTAGCAAATGGGATCCAAACAAAACCAAAAGGGATTAGAAAACTCAACCTTTACCTTCTGTCACCTTAGATTTTGTTCTTTATGTCCCTGGTTCTCCTTTTAATTTGACATATGTTAGTCGTTTGACATGAGCCTTACATTGTGTCATTTATTTTTTTGATGATTTTTTTCCTTATGCAGGATAGCAATACGGGACAGATGATTGGCACACGAGATGAATCACAAGGCCTTTACTTTTTTTATCTCTTGAAATTCCTTCACAGCATGCTCCGTTACAGATCCTCTAGACCTAATTCACAAACATTTGGGACATCCTAGTCTATCTAAACTGCAAAAGATAGTGTCTAGTTTGTCTAGTTTATCCTCATTAGATTGTGAGTCTGTCAACTTGGGAAACACACTCATGCTACTTTTTCACATAGTACTGAGGGTCGTTCCGAGTCTATTTTTTCTTTAGTTCATTCTGATATTTGGGGTCCTAGTTGAGTTAGTTCAACCTTAGGATTTCATTATTTTGTTAGTTCCATTGATGATTATTCAAGATGAACTTGGGTTTTCTTGATGAAAGATCTTTCGGAGTTATTTTCTATATTTAAAAGTTTGTTTGTTGAAATACAAAACCAGTTTGGTGTTTCCATTCGTGCTCTTCGTAGTGATAATGCGTCAGAATACATGTCCTCCCAATTTCAGGAGTTTATAACTCAACAAGGAATTGTTCACCGGACATCTTGTCCGTACACCCCTCAGCAAAATGGTGTAGTAGGACGAAAGAATAAGCATCTTATTGAAACTACTCGCACTCTTCTCATTAAGTCCCATGTTCCACTGCATTTTTGGGGTGATGTTGTCCTTGCATCTTGTTATTTAATTAATAGAATGCCCTCATCTTCTATTCAGAATCAGGTTCCACATGCCATACTGTTAGTCACATCTCCATTCTATACCTCCTCGTGTCTTTGGGAGCACATGCTTTGTTCATAACTTAGCTCTAGACAAAGATAAATTAGCCCTTCGTTCTCTCAAATGTGACTTTCTTGGTTACTCTCGAGTTCAAAAAGGATATTGTTGTTATTCCACTGACTTTAATTGATATCTTATGTTTGTTGATGTCACATTATTTGAATCTCAACCTTACTATACATCATTTGATCGCCCTGATATATCTGAGGTCTTACCTCTACCTCAGGTCCTACCTATACCAACTTTTGAGGAATCTCCAATTGCAGTGCCACCTTTGACAAAACCCAACAAACTTCCACCTCTCTTGACTTATCATCGTCGTCCACGTCCAGCACCAATTCCAGATGATTCATGTCATGTGCCAAACCCTGGTCCTACTGTGGACTTGCCTAATCCTAGCCAACCGAGTGCACTTCAAAAAGGTATACGGCCCACTCAAAATGCTAACCCACATTATACTTTCTTGAGTTATCATCGCCTCACATCATCCTATTATGCTTTTGAAAAGTCTTTGTCCTCTATTTCCATTCCTAAGACTACAGGTAAAGCACTTTCTCATTCTGGATGGAGACAAGCTATGATTAATGAAATGTCCGCTTTACATATGAGCGGTACTTAGGAACTTGTCCCTCTTCTTGCAGGTAAATCCACTGTTGGTTGCCACTGGGTTTATGCAGTAAAAGTTGGTCCAGGTGGTCAGGTTGATCGGCTTAAGGCTCGCCTTGTTGCCAAAGGATATACTTAGATATTTGGGCTAGATTTTAGTGATACGTCTGCTTCTGTGGCTAAAGTGGCATATGTCCATCTTCTTTTATCTATGGATGTCGTTCGTCATTGGCCTTTTCATCAGTTGGATGTTAAGAATGATTTTCTACATGGTGATCTTGCGGAAGAAGTCTATATAGAGCAACCACCTGGTTTTGTTGCTCAAGGGGAGTCTAGTAGACTTGTATGCCGATTGCGCAAGTCACTCTATGGTCTCAAATAGTCTCCTCGAGCCTAGTTTGGAAAGTTCAACACAATAATTCAGGAATTCTGCATGACTCGTAGCAGAGCTGATCACTCTATATTTTATCGGCATTTTACACCAAATTTGTGTATTTATTTGGTTGTTTATGTTGATGATATTGCTATCACTGGCAATGATAAAGATGGTATTGCTAGTTTGAAGCAACATCTCTTTAAGTATTTCAAACTAAAGACCTTGGCAGATTAAAGTATTTTCTAGGTATTGGGGTTGCTCAATCTGGATCAGGTATTGTTATTTCTCAATGCAAGTATGCCTTAGACATTCTTAAGAAGACAGGAATGATGGGATGCAAACCCATTGACACTCTTATGGATCCGAATGTTAAACTGCTTCCAGGATAAGGGGAGCCACTCAGTAATCCCGAAAGGTATAGATGACTGGTGGGAAAATTACATTATCTCACAGTGACTAGACCCAACATCTCGTTCTCTGTGAGTGTTGTAAGTCTATTTATGACTTCCCCTTGTGATAGTCATTGGGATGCAGTTGTTCATATTCTGTGATATATAACGTCAGCGCCCGAAAAAGGACTACTCTTCGAAGATCAAGGCCATGAGCATATCACGGGATATACAGATGCCGATTGGGTAAGATCACCCTCTGATAGACGGTCTACATCCGAATATTGTGTATTAGTAGGAGGTAATTTGGTGTCATGGAAGAGCAAGAAACAAAATGTGGTTGCTTGGTCGAGTGCAGAGGCAGAATATCGAGCAATGGTTGCAGCAACTTGCGAGCTTATTTGGATCAAACAGTTATTGAGGGAGCTAAAATTTGGCGAAACTGATCAAGTGGAACTTATGTGTGATAATCAATTGGCCTTTCATGTTGCATCAAAGTCAGTGTTTCACGAAAAGACCAAGCACATTGAGATTGATTGTCACTTTGTTAGAGAAAAGATACTCTCAAGAGATATTGTTACAAAGTTTGTGAAGTCAAGTGATCAGCTTGCAGATATCTTCACCAAGTCCGCCACTGGTCCTCGTATTAATTATATTTGTAACAAGCTAGGTGCTTATGACTTGTATGCACCAGCTTGAGGAGGAGTGTTAGAATAAGAATAAGAGTATATAGTCCTATTTAGAATTGGAATAAGAATAGTATGTTGGTTTTCAACTTGTACTTGGATTATATTGTAGTGTCTATAAATAGGATCTTTATGTAGTAATGTAAATACACAAATCAATAATATTTTTCAATATTTCTCACAGACATCATGGGTGAAATGAAAAAAGGGAAAAGTGGGGTAAGAGAGTAAATAGTTTGGGTCATGGATCCATTAAGGATAAATAATTTGGGTTGAGTCCAATTTAAGTAAATAATTTCACATTGGGTCTATATTCTGTGTAGTTTTTCGCTAATCTTCATGGGATTCCCAAAATTATTAATAGAAAGTCGACCAAGTGGAATAAAATGACACTATATGAGTAAACATTTATCAATAACTAGTATAATAGCACTATCAAAATAAATGCCTACCACAGGCAACCTCATCAAAGATAATTAAATTTTAAGGTTTAGAAGAGTAAAAGTTCACCCCCCCTTCTCCCGCCAACCCGCCCTCCTAGCCATAAAGAATTCTAAGCCAGCAGCTAGCATGCCATCAAAGTATCAAAATAATGGAGCGATTAAATACATCATAAAATAGCATAGTATGTAGTTATATGATAGAAAACAAGTGATGTATCAGAGCTTTCCTCCTATAATAGCTACTAACTATGTTAGGGAAGAAGAGAAAGTTGCAAGAGAATACAAGTAAAAAGGGGACCATAGCTCTTAAAATGAAGAAGTGGACCGAATATCGTGTTGGGGGAGTTTGAGCATTTTGAGGGTCGTAAAGATTGTGGGTATCGTAGGTGCATAAAGATTGTGGAGGTTAAAGGGGGGTTATTTGTAAGATGAGCAGGGGAAGTGAGGGCCAAACAAAATAATGTGGATTTTTGGAACAACACAGGCGATGCTGGTTTAGAGTTATCAAAAGCAAAAGGTGCATTAAAGTTGTAAGGTATGTTCGGGCTTTAAGTGCAAATCGAAAAAGAAGTGTGGACTTCTAGTGAAAAAAGGCATAAGAAAGGCTCAATGGCAAAAAAAAATATGCCTTAGAACCTTGACGACGACAATGAAGTGCAAATTAAGCAAGGAGAAATGCTCAACACGCTTTGATCCTCACTTCAGGGCTTAAGTGTTCTTTAAGTGCGCTTTTGACAACACCAAATTGAAGTGGCTGACTGGGTTGCTTAATGTCATATTTAGGACGTCTAAAATGTCATAGGAATGGAGGTTGAATCCATTGGTTCTATTGTACAAGAATAAGGGTGACATTCAAAATTGCAACAACTATACAAGTACCAAGTTATTATATTGTGCAGTAAGGTTTGCATACACTCTACCCTTCTCGCATACCACTTTGTGAGATTTCACTGGTATGTTGATGTTGTTGTAGTGAAAGTGAAGCTCCAGTTGTCTTTCAACAAAATTCACATAGCACAAAAAGAATAGAAGGAAAATGCCAAACACTGAAGGCTGAACAATAGCAATATAAAGATCTAGAGTTCAGGTCCAATAATAATATACATATACACATATATGTATATACATATAATATATACACACACATACACATATGTATATACTTACATTATAGATAAATAGATATACAACAACATACCCAGTGAAATCCCACAAATGAGGTCTGGGGAGGACCTTACTACTACCTCATAGAGATAAAGAGGTTGTTTCCGAAAGAACCTCGTCTCAAAAATATCATCCCAAAAGCAGAACATACTAGATATGAAACAACAACCAGAGTGGAAAGCAAATGATAATTTATAAAAATATAAAAGTGACAAAATAAATGACGGACAATGACAACACAATATATAAGACACGACTACTTCTACTAACCTACTATATCACAAGGTCAGACATCTTTCTACCCCTACTAGCCGTCGAACCTTGTACCCTAGTACGTTCTCTCCACTCCTTTCCATCTAAGGTCATGCCACGGTCATAGAATCTGCGTCATATCCTGTCTAATCATCTCCCCCAATACTTTTTCGATTTACCTCTACCTCTCCGTGTAACCCTAAATCTAGCCTTTTGCACCTCCTAACAGGAGTGTCGGCAGTTCTTCTCTGCACATGCCCAAACCATAACAGTCTCGCTTGTCTCATTATCTGCCACAGGGGTCACCACCCCTAGCTTCCTCCGAATGATCTCATTCCTAATCTTATCCCCTCTGGTATATCCACACATCCATCTCAACATCCTCATCTCCACGACCCGCATCTTCTGAACATGAGAGTTTTTGATTGGCCAATACTCCACCCCATATATCACACAATACTCCAGAGGCAAGCCTTCATTTCGTCCATGCTGCCCCAATACGATGTGTGACATCATCGTCAATATCGCCACCACTCTGGATGATTGACCCAAGATACTTAAAGTTCTCTCTTGGGAATAGGTTGAGTGGCAAGCCTCACTTCAATGTCAGCTTCATCCCTCGCAATATTGAATTTGCACTCCAAGTATTCTATTTTGGTCCTGCTCAATTTGAACCCTTTTGATTCCAAAGTATGTCTCCAAACCTTCAATTTATCATTAACTTTAGCCCGAGTCTCATCAATCATAACTATGTCATCTGCAAATAACATACACCATGGAGCCTTATCTTGAATAGACCGTGTCAACTCATCCATTACTAAGACAAAAAGAAAAGGGCTCAACACAGATCCTTGATGAAGTCCCATCTCAACAGGAAAATACTCTGAGTCTCCCCCACCATTCTTACCCGAGTTTTGGCTCCGTCATACATACACACATAAATACATATAACATATATATGTGTGTGTATTAAAGATGTGTCATAACAATGCAAAAAGACTTCACAAAATCCTAACCAAGCTTGGGCTACTGCTTCACAAGAATCCTATCATATCAACTAGTGATTTGGCCTTCTTGGCATAGCTTTCTTCACACCAAAAATAAAACAAAAATATAGGGTTCATCTTGATTTTCTCCACAAAATTGTATTCGTCTTCAAAGGCTCTATAGTTCCTATCCTTCCAAAAGAATAGATTTATTCCCTTTTTCTTGAATATTACTCCCTCCGTCCCATTTTATGTGGCACCGTTTGACTTGGCATGGTGTTAAAGGAAAAAAGGAAGACTTTTGAAACCTGTGGTCTAAAATCATCCATAGATATTTGTGTGGTTGAAAATCATTTTATTAAGGGTAAAAGGGAAATTTTAAAGTTAAATTGTTCCAAATTTTAGTAAGATGACATTCTTTTTTTACGGACTAAAAAGGAATGGGTGTCACATAAAGGAGTATATATTTTCTACACAAATAGTTTGGTTTTAAACTTCTAAGATAATAAGGTCAAATAACTCTCTCTATGTGTTCGACAGAGACAAAAGTAACTCTAACCAAATGAAGTTCAGGTGCTTCATATGACTTGGCATGGTGTTTAAGGAAAAAAGGAAGACTTTTTAAACTTGTGGTCAAAAATCATCCATGGATATTTGTGTGGTTGAAAATCATTTCGTTAAGGGTAAAAGGGGAATTTTAAAGTTAAATTGTTTCAAATTCTAGTAAGATGACATTCTTTTTTGACGGATTAAAAAGGAATGGGTGCCACATAAAATGGGCTAGAGGGAATATATATTTTCTACACAAATAGTTTGGTTTTAAACTTAAGATAATGAGGTAAAATAACTCTCTTTGTCTTCGACAGAGACAAAATCATATGGGAGAGTAAATCAAGAAGAAATGAAGTAAGGTATTGAGTTAAACCTGTTTGTATAAACAGCCCGAATACAAGCATGAACAAATTTCTTCACTCTGTATCTCACCAAGGCAGGTTTGGAAGCATACTCCATACCAGCAAAAAGGCTAACAACATCCCCTGTAAAATTCCTGCACACTGTTAATGCTAATGACAAGCTTCTAGCATGCAAACTCAAGAGGTTAATAACAGAGAAACAAGGGAATAACATGTAATGATCAACACAAAAATTCGAATTAGCAAACATAGAATTAGTTTTTGTAACGTAGTTAAATTTGAACAAGAAGATGCTATGCACAAAACATGCACTTAAAAGAAACAAGGTCAGTTGTGTAATTTAGATTTTAGAAGTATCTGATAAGTGATGATCAGCAAAAACAATGAGTTTTGACAAGGCACCACACTCCATAAAATCTGGTTAAAGAAAAATTAACTTAAAATCATTGAACATACACTTGATTTTGTCATACATCAGTTATTTAGGAAGGGAACACCGAAAGATCAAGAATACAAAGAGATACCTAATAATACAATACAGTGCCATTTCAGTGGACTTCCATTGAAAAGTAAAAAAAATTCACAGATTACTAAAACCATGGCACCAACACAAGGAGACATGATTCAACACTCCATCAAAGCCCAAAACATTTTCATGCAATCATTTGTTTGACGTGATGCAGCATGCAGTTTGACTTCTAGAGTTTTAAAATAGTCATCAATTCATGAGTTCCATAGATAGTTTAACCCATAGAATAGAGCTACCATTAATCATCTCTAAATGGTAGATGAAACCAAAATCAAACAAGAAACACACGGCTCCACCAACTCCAAATAGATGAAGGCACTCCATATGTGCTACATAAATTGTCCACATGAAACTAGACAAAGAGAGGAAACAAACCGTTATCTCGAACAAACTCTAGTAGTGATCGGCAAGTCTCCACAAGGACAGAAACATCAGTACTGTATGTTGGATTGAAAAAGAAAAGTAGGTGACGCAGAAAATCTGAATCTGGACTGAAGCACTGCCTGAACACACATTGGGAAAAAAGAAAATAAAAAGCTAACCCTCACAGATTCTAGAAAGAAGGTCATACAACTTCATGGGATAAGCAGAAAGAAAGGGAACACCATCAGAGCACCCAATTACATGACCCTACAGGGGGGAGGGCATTGCATCTAAAGCAAAATATTATATTGAAGAGAACATAAAGGCCATATAAGCAAACCTGTCAACAGAATGGCAGTGCTCCCCATGAGTTTTCAAGAAATTCTCGCGAACTTTAGAACGTTCAGTTTCCACCTCCTTTCTACCTCTGAAGCATTTCTGTATTCAGTACTTATTCAAGTCAAGAAAAAAAGTAACAGGTCCTAGATGATTCTAGCAAGACAGGATCCACACATAACCCAAAAGAAATTGAGTCAAAAAAAAGCCAAAATAGAAGAGACATGCATAGGAAGATAGAGAAAGTGCAAGACACAACGTGAACTTGCAAAATGCCATGTCAGATGATCCTTGGAGAAATATTTTCTCGTTTCTATTGGCAAGAGCAACTAAGAACCGAATGTGGTCACTGAATATCTTTGTTTCAAGCTCCAACTTTGGTCACTGAAAAGTTGAAAAAGATTCAGAGGAATTTTCTTTGGGATGCGGCAGATGGGGCAAGAAAATTTCACTTGGTGCAGTGGGAGACCGTCACATCTCCTAAAAAACAGGGCGGCCTTTGATAAAGCTTGATTAGGCAAATGGTTATGGAGGTTTGGAGTGGAGATACATGCTTTATGCGGGAAAAAATTTTAGAGTGTGCACAAATATCCTGTCAAAGAGACACAACAATTCAACAAATTAGGGGGCCACAAGGTGGAGATACTTTTGGGACTTCAGATTTAGAAGGGGTTTTCAAGATTGAGAAGAGAGTAAACTTCAAAGATTGTTAACCTTATTCATAGGCAAATCAATCCAATGGATAATTCCGATGTTTAGTGGTGGGGCTGGGGAAATAATGGAGTGTTCTCTTTGCAGTCTTTTTATGAGAAACTATTAGTTAGGGAGGATATTGAATTCCCATGTAATGCAATATGAGTTAGAAAGGTGCCCAAGAAAAAGGTGTGTTTTTCACTTGGCTTAGCCACTAGGGATCTGGACAGCGGAAAATCTTAGAAAGCAAAAAGTTGTCAGTTGGTTTTACATGTGCAATAAGGAGGTGGTGAGGATGTGGATCATCCTTTATTTCATTGCAGGTTAACCAGGAGATTATGGTAGGATATGCTTAGGTGGTTTGGCACTCTTTGGTCAATGCCAGTCAATGCCAAAAACAGTGAAAGATTTGATATTCAACTAGAACAGTGGGAGGAGGAGGAGATCCGTTCCCTTATTTTCTTTTGGTGTAATCAGAAAATTCCTTGTTATATAGAGGATTGGATGGAACTTGTAGAGAATCATATTTTATGTATTCTTCACCTTTTGGTACATCACTTGTATGCAACCAGTTTGGCCATGCTTATGAATGAAAATACTTTTACTTGATCAAAAAAAGAACCCAAAACTTAAGAACAAGCAAGCCCTCAAGGCATTTGACAATTTTTCTGGAGTAAGAAAAAGTTATAGTGTAGATCTATACTTTCCTACAAAAGATTGTGTACATCTGAGAATAGCCTTCTGCTTTTAGTGCCTTTTTTTGTGCACCCATGAATTCCTATGTGTCTAAAGGCTGGCCATCTTTTGCTTAGAATCATATCTTTATGGTGATTCTCTACTTTTTGGTATACCTCTTGTATGCATGAGGGCTTTCTCAGTGTCAACAAAATTAACTTTGATAGAGAAAAGGGGGATAAACTCTATCTTTGTGATTGTATAGAATGATTTCAAATACAAAGATACGAACTGGGGGAAAGGAGACTAAACTGACAAGAGTCCTCAAGCTGAATTGTGAGTCTAATACTCTATCCTTTCTAAAGCTACGGAGGTAATGAAAAAGGAAGGATTCAGGGAAGGATGAGGGTGCAGTTTACGTAAAACCTCCCAACATGCCAATGAAAATCAAAATCTGGAACATGAGAGGTCAAAATGATTGCAGAAAATGTCGCAGTGAAGAAATATACTGAAATCAGGAGCAAACTTTATGTGTCCACAGGGGACCAAAATGTCAGAAATGTTAAATACAATAGTCGTTCATTCTTGGAGGCCAATAATATGAAACAACGATGTTAGAAGTTATGGAGATGCTTCACAGATACTCTGATTCACATATTTCACCCTGACAACAAGAGTTAGCCATCGAGGTGCATCATAAATGACCTCTAACATGGGCAAAACATGGAGTCTAACTCAATTATATATGTAGTAAAAGAACAAAAAGGGAAATGGAGAAACTCCAAGTGACTTTTTTAAAATAATGGTAGCGTATTATTCATCACCACGAAGATAGTACTGGCAACTGTAGAACAGTAAAAAGCCTATGTACATTTCACAAGGCTTGCAAAAAGTCTAGTATGGAGTTGGCCTCCTCTATACGAAATTCTTTCACAGATCTTCTCATCTATTGTAAGAGGACTTGTTTGAAAATTAACAACCACCAGTTCCCCATCTGCCTGAGTCAATACGAGCCACATCTTCTACCATCCAACTACCTCCTCTTCTTCCCAAAGAAGGTCCCTCAGTGGCTTCTCTAATTTTAAAGTAACTGGAAATGGAATCTAGAACAAAAACATACCATATTTTGGGCAATGTTGGATAGGATATACTTGGTAAGAATTAACTTTGCCTCCTTACAATAAATGTGGCCTTTCCCACCCTTCAACCTTTTGTTCTCTCTCTCTCACACAGATCACTACAATAAACATGTCTCTAAAGGGATCTCCAAGTATACTCTGGGTAAAATACCCACATAACAATCACATAGCTGAGCAGATATTTGGACAATTTTAACCAACCAACTGTAATCAACAGAGACTTTCTTATGCTGATACACAGTTAACTGTTTCAGTTTACGGAAGGATCTTGAAATCAGATCTCTCATATAGCCGCAAGTTAGGGTGTCATCTGCAAACGAGAAATGTGGACTGCATAAGCTTTCTCCCACTTGCATGGAAATTATTTCAAAACTTCCTACCATAGGTTTTTGGAACAACTTGCAAAGTGATATTGCTGTAAACTGGAAATACAGTAGAGAGATGGAATTTCCTTCACTTATGTTGAAAAAAAGTGAAAGCACTTAGATTGATCATGATGTAAAATCTTACCCTGGAAAAGAATAAAGTTTCCCTATAGTAATTTGATTGTTCCTTTGCTAGTACTTGCCCTAGTCACTCTTAATTGTTTCTCAGGGGACCTCTCATCCTAACTCAAATTGACTTCCAACTCTTGGAGTAGACCTATGCCCTAGCGTATCTGCACCAGCATTTCCAAACACCTGTTGATTCCATTCTTTCAAGTTACTTTGCAACATCCTTAAGAATATAAAATCTTGTCTTCCAGTAACTGAGTGGGTCTTCCATCATGATTTCCCTGTCTTCTTAAAGCTCAGATGTTGAAGTCACATCTTCTTAAACTCTTACAGAGATGAGTCCTCCACATTCTTCCACTATCAAGAATAAAGGGATAGCGATTTGAGATTGGCCTCAACAAAGTTCTCCAGATGGAGTCCAGATGTTTCTCTTCCCATCTTGTAGAGATCATGATTTTGTCCAATTTGGGCTTACTTCTATTTTCTCCATATTTTTTCGCCCATGACAAAGATAAGTCTGTACTCCAATTTTCATTAATAGAGTCGAAGAATAAACTATGTTAACCAGTTCCAAAAAAAAATGTCAGAGAATAAACTGCTTCTCGTGGCTGGTAGCTAGAAAGGCCTGACTTACTCATGATAATCTTTTTGAGAAGGTAACTTGTATTTTAAACAAAGGAATACACTAAATGGTAGTCCAGTATTACTTTCAATCAAAAACCACAGAAGAATAATCAACCTCCTATGAACTCATAAGTAATCCAAAATGCTACGAACCTCCCCTACTTCTTGAGGATACTTATATTTACACTAAAAATAGAAAAGGACAAGACGATTCATCTTCTTTTCTGAATAGAACACTCCTAATTTCAAAGCACCTCTGATTCCTTTCCAACCAAAATAGTCCACCATATGCATGTTGGGACAACCTTCCATCTTTCTATGCCCTGACAGATTCTCATCCCTGTTCCAACAAGCTAAAGCTTCCTTTATAATCCTTGGCACAGCCTAGCTAATGCCCCTTAGGTTGATGAAAATCTGCCACAATTTCATTCTCTACAATGTAGAAAGCGATTTTAATGTTTCGGCCTCACATTCACAAAAAGAACATCTAGAGCACAACTGGAATTCTCTTTTCACGAGGCTATCCTGTGTAAGTGCAGCCTGCTTGGCCAATAGCCAAGTGAAACATGGCACCTTGACTTTCCATATACTCTTCCATGGCCAGTAACCTTGTTCTGTGCTTGATCTCTGAGAGCTTCCGTAAGCTGACACTATTGAGAATCTTTCCTGTTTTGTCTGGGACCCACATCAGGAAGTCCTCATTTGTGTTAAGGCCCTGGCATTATTCCAGAGTGTTAGAAAATCAACCAGCCTGCTCACCTCCCTGTCATTTAATGGTATCCTGAATCTGAGATTCCATCCCTGATTATCTCTCATCTCTTTGACTGTGCCCACATTCTGAAGACTCAAACTGAATAAGTCAGGGAAACGGGCTTTAAGAGAGCCTTGTCCCACCCAGCATTAGTCCCAAAACAAAGTCTAACCCCCATTTCCTACCTTGATTTTAAAGTTGTTTATAAATTTGGACCGCACATTTTTGATGGACCTCCACACTCCAGTTCCATATGGTTGTAATGATGCTTTGCTGATCCACATATTCTCCATTCCATATCTTGTCTTTATTGTATCCTTCCATAATGATTGTTCTTGAGAAGCAAACCTCAACCATTTCGCTAGGAGACTGTGATTTTGAGACTTCAGATTCCTTATCCCAAGACCCCCTTCTCTCTTGTTGGCTGTGACTTGATCCCACTTAACCAAGTAGATCTCGTGATTGTTTGTGTCACAGTTTCCTTGCCATAGAAAGTTTCTGCTGATAACATCCAGTATTTCCCTCACATTTGTTGGCATAGGGAATGCATCTAAGATATTGTTGATGAGCGTATCTCTTCTCAGGTTTCTCCAGTACACTATTTCAGATACCCTTTGATATGATCGTCTCCCAGAGGCAAACCAAAATACACTGTAGGCAGCTCTCCTATTTTCTCCAAAAGGATGCTGGCCAAACAGGCAATCCTAGGTGCCTCATTAACGGGGTAGATGAAGCTTTTGCCCCAATTGAAGTGTAGATCTAAGAGGCTAAGATTGCTTCAAACTAAATGAGAATGACTATTAAGTACTTCAGCTTATTGCTGTTTGCATCACAAAACATCAGGGTATTATCAGCATATTAGAAAGGTGGGAGATCTTCAGAAGAGGGATTAGAAATGGGCAGCATAGAGTGGGATCATCACAACAAAATGTGGATACATTGGACACGAGAGATTCACAAAAGATGTCACTAGCCCCCCATGGGGTTTCTTTTGTGAGAAGAATCATGAAAAGAAGCAAGGCTTCTAAAAATACAACGAAATTCCACTTTGAACACCTGTATGAAAAACTACATGACAACAGCGAGTACATGAAGTTGTATAGGCCACCACGGCGAGAGAGAGGAGGGTCCAAGACCTGGACCAGTTGAGGTGCATCAAAACAAGTAAGGCAAAGTATTGGTGGTAGAGGCACATACTAGAAGAAGATGGTAGACATACTTCCATAAACTCTTAAATGAAAAGGGGGACATGAATATTGTGTTGGGTGATTTAGAACACTCTAAGAGTCATTGAGATTTTGCATATTAGAAAATTATAAAGTTTGAGGAGGTTAAGGAGGTTATTCATAAGATGAGAATGGGGAGGGCAACTGGACTAGAAGAGATCCCGATGGAATTTCGGAAGAGCAAAATATGGAGCGGCTAACTGAGTTGTTTGAAATTATTTTTAAGACGTCTACAATGCCTGGAGAATGGAGGTGGAGTACAATGATCCCAATGTACAAAATAAAAGTGATATTCATAATTGCAACAACTATATGGTATCAAGTGGTTGAGTCACAATATGAAAGTTTGGGAGAGGTGGTGGAATGAGGGTAAAGAAGGGGCGTCTAATACTGAGAAACAATTTGGATTTCTATCGAGGCATTCAACTACAGAAGTTATCCATCTAATGAGATTGATGGAGCAGTATAGGGGAAGGAAGAGGAACTTGCATGTGGTGTCCATTGATATAGAAAAAGCATACGACAAAGTCTCTATGATGGTTCTATGAATAAGTTTAGAGGCTAGAGGGGTACTTGTGGCTTACATTAGGATAATTAAGGACAAGTACAATTGAGACAAGACCCGAGTGAAGACAGTGGGAGGAGACTTAGAACACTTTCTAGTTGTGAAAGGATTGCATCAAGGATCAACGCTTAGCACATTTCTTTTTTCTTTGGTGATGGATGAACTGACGTGCATATCGAAAGAGAGGTATCATAGTAGATGGTATATGTAGATGACATGATACTTATTGACAAGATTCACAACAAAGTCAACAATAGATTGAAGGTCCAGAGACGGACCTTAAATTTAAACGGTTCATGTGAAGCAAGACCAAGAAAGAGTACTTATTGTGCAACGTCAATTACCTAGCTCACAAGCCAGATGTGGAAGTGAGGATTAATACACAAGTAATTTCAAGAATAGATTTGTGGGATTGCACGACATTTGTTGTTGTTGTAGGAGTCAATTTGAAGAATAGACTTATTTCAAGTTTTCTAATCTTTCTTGAAGTTGTTTATCTGTTCTTGAAATTAAAGAATCACTCTTTAAAGTTTGGTCTACCTTTATTTTCAATTTATTTTGGTACCAGAAATAGCCTTTGTGCCACAAAGGCTGAGGGACAAGGTGTACCGGATATGTTGTTGTAGTGTTGTATATTTCATTTTAGCTTCCACACGTTTCTTGTTTTGTTTTTTTTAAACTTTTCTTTCTCAAGTTCTTAGATCCCTAACCTGATTCTTATCAAATAATACATCATTCAATTCCACAAAGCCATCTCATAAATACTCAAACTCCAGCCTAAGTAAGACAACTTATTGGTTATCAATATATCAACCATCTGTCCCGAATTAGTTGAGTTGGGCATCAAATATTAATCAATCAACTGAAGTTCAATCCCTGAATAGTTGATAAACCTTAAATATTGGTAAAACAGTCATTTTTGCTGCCAACACCCACATTAAAACTTTTGTCTTACCCAGTGAGGGTAAAAACATTGTGACAAAATTGAGCAAGAAAACGTGAATTAGACAAGCAAAGAGAGAGAGAAAATGAAAACACAGGAGGAAAACAAAACCTGAATTTTGATGGCAGCAGAGTTCTGCTGACGCAACCAGAGGCGACGATTCCGCTCTAAACGAGTTTGTTCCAGAAGCTTCTGGCGGTCACGTTCCTTGGAGCTACGCCCACCCAAATCGACTCGTTTCCTCGTCGAAGGATCACCGGAGAAAAACATACTTGTAAAATCACAATAATTCTGTCCTGTCGCCGATGATTAATATATCAGATTTTGTTGAATTGATCGGAAAATAGTAATGCTAGCAAGAAAAGAGGACTCGGGAAGAAAAAAAGAGAATTTTACTGTGAGGTTCTTTTCTTTAAACTTGAGAGAAGTTCGTAATTAATAGCGAAACGGATTTAGAATAACATTTGGTATTTCAACTGTCCTTTTTTTTCGTAAGAAACTTAAGTTTATTGCTTAGTCTGCAACATTTCTAATTCTGGTGGTAATACTACTTATTTTATATAGGTAAGTTGAAAAAATGTCCCTTTAAGGGTTCTTATATACAAGGACTTCAAAACAACAAGTTAAGTCTCATGAGCAAGATTTTGACATGTCACATTGTGTTTTGATTTATGAGATACTCTATAACTATTTCCCTAGAGATAAGTCTTGTTAGTCCAAGGACTTCTAAGTAACAAGTTAAGCCTTATGGACAAGATTTGACACTACCACATTACTTATTTGCCACGATCCAAGCCTAGGGCCTAGTCGTAACACAGAGAGAGGGACCCGTAGGCACCTCACCCAAGTCATCTTAGCATACATCAAGCAAAAAATCGTAGTCCAAACATACCAAATACATATGACTTAGCGGGGGGCCGAAGCACGGTCTCGATTCTTCTCAAATAGAAAAGACATGAAAATAAGATAGAAAGTCAAAGTCTTTAGATATCACGTCTAAAATATACAATCGTCCAAAAGATATAAGGCATCATGAAAATGGGTGAATTCCTCGAACTAAGGGCTCACAAATACTACTAGTCTTGATCGTCAATATGTTAGTCACGTGTTGGTGGAGGAGATAGAGCGTCGGTCCCTACATATTGACATCATGTAGGCAAAATATATGTTAGTATGTTGGAATGTACTAAGTATGTGAGATGCAAACGCAAACATGAAATTATAATGCCATCATTCAATGTGCTTAAGCATGAACAAGCAATAAAGCTTAATATGAAGTAAAATCAATGCATCATATGAAACACATATGATGGAACGAAGACATCAAATCTTACACTTTGTGGAAATGGACCGCAATCGACATATAAGACCATGTGAGCTACTACATGAAATCCAATATTACTCTCTACGTTGGCACGGGGATACCACTTGCCCAGTGGAGCTCCGTCACTTAAGCATGCATCTTTCTTTAACATAAATAGCCTTTGTGGATCCACTAGCATAGTCTACAAGGGCTCCTATGATGGCACATAGTTAATGGGGCAAAGGATTGCTAGTAGGGTTTCCTTACCTAACCCAACCTCAATACCTCATTCAGTGCTAAGTCAACTCCACGGAATACTTAAAAGCGTACACATAGTCATGTAATGTAACCTAGAATCATAAGTAGAAGTTTCGTAAGAGTAGCTTGAACATCGGAAAGCACCAAATGAGAATTGTCCTTTCACATTGGGGTCCATCATAAAACATCTTTTAAGGGCAACATCTACATACTTATATTTTTTGACAAATTTAATAACTTTAAATCTTTCTTTTATGTCCTAATCATCAACATGTACCATGCAAAATCATCTTTGAACTTAGTGAGCTTATGCATTAACTTGAAAACACATGAATAAATGGAATAATGCATGAACATGGTAAAATATGCAGCTTTAAAATAAGTATTAAATAGTACACACATCATTAATGAAAACCTAGTTATTGGAGTCATAATCATCAACTTAATATCCATGAAAAAAACATGGTAAAACATTACATTACATCATTGGAGGTAAAATACATAAAGATGCATCATAAAAACATCATTAAAGTCATGTGCATGCAACTTGGTTTTTTGTTTTAAGAACTTAAAAAAAAAGTAAAATGGTTGATTAAGGGACTTTGTGGGTGAAAGGTACCCACAAATCAAAATCACATACCTTTGAATGGCCTTAAGGCAAGGCTTAGAGAAGTTTAAGAAGGAAATCTTTGAAAGCAAACCCTAACCTTGATTGAGGGTGCTCTTGCCTTGTACGCCTTCGAGAAATTTGAGAGAATGAAATGAATGAGAGGGTCTAGGAGGGTTTTGAGTCTGATATGGAGGCTAAGGAACCTTAAAACACATAGTTTTAAGACTAGGGTACGTGAAATGGACAAAAATGTCCTTTATTAAACTAACGTATCATGATCCACGATCCGTTTATGGGTCGTAGATTAAACCACAAGTTATGGTTTGAGTCGTCCTATTCTTCTTTTCCAATCTTCAGAGATTGATTTCTATGAGACCCATCTACAACTCATAGATCGATCTACAAGTCATAGAACCTCTCATGGTTTCCTCCCACACTTAGTCGATTTTCCATTCTTCAGGACCCTAACCACGAAACCAAACTATGATTCATAATCAGAACCACAAGTCGTCCTATTGTTCGTGGTTTCAACTTAAGAAACCCACATTTCCCATCAACTTAGGGCTTCAATCCACGATACCTTTCTATGGTATGTGGTTCTTTTTACGGACCATAAACAACCCTTGTAAGTCCCTTTGACACTTAGCCAAATTTTAATCTTATTATCCTCAACCTACGTGTTTGGTCTATGACTCATGGATTCAACCATGGGCTGTAAACTAAGCTCAAACATTGCCTCAATAACTTTTTCAATTCCACTTTTTCTGCACTTTTGACCTTCTAACTTGCAGGTCCTTACAATATCTCCCCCTTGGGAACATTCGTCCTTAAATCTACTAAATTTAGGCTCTAAAGACTTAAATAGGCAACTAATAACCCAACATGAATGCAAAAATGCAATCTAAATATCTTTACATGAAATTTTCAAAACCCATACTTAAAATATGTCTCAAAACAGTCCATAAATATATAAATATGCATATGCAACATGAGAAAGCTGAAATACAAGGAATTTGAGGTCTCAGGCAAGAATAACTTAATACCTTAGGCTTGATTAGAGTGGAAAAGATAGGGATAATGCTTCATCATGCCTGTTTCTACTTCCCACGTTGTACCTTCATTTTGTTGATTCTTCTAAAGCACTTTAATAGATGGAACTTCCTTATTTCTCAACCTTTTTACTTGCCGACCTAGAATCTCAACTGAAACCTCTTCATAATCCAAATTGTCTTCAATGCTCAAATCTTCCAATGGAACTTCATAGTTTGGATCACCCATGAATTTACTCAATATTGATACATCGAATACCGGGTGAACAATGTTCATCTCCATTGGCAATTCTAACTCATAAGCCACCTTGCTAACTCTTCTCACAATCTTGTAAGGCCCTACATACCTAGGGATTAACTTCCCTTTCTTCCCAAATTGAACAACACCCTTCATGGAGATACCTTTAAATAAACCTAATCACCAACATCGAACTCAAGGTCTCTTCTTCTCACACTAGAGTAGGACTTTTACCGATTTTGAGTTGTTTTCAATTTCTTTCTTATGAGTATCACTTTTTCCATAGCATATATGACTAAGTCGCCCCCTAACAAATCCATTTCACCTACTTCAAACCATACGATGGGTCATTTACATCGTCTCATATATAGAGCTTCAAGTAGTGTCATCTCAATGCTTGAATGAAAGCTATTGTTGTAGGAAAACTAAATGAAAGGTTAATACACAAGCTCTCAACATATTCTCCAATGTTTGAATTATTCTTTCGACTTACCCATCTGTTTGAGGATGAAAAATAGTGCTCAACTTTACCTTAGTACAAGGCCTCTTTGAAAGGTCTTCCAAAAGTTAGAGGTAAATTGAGCTCCATGATCTGATATGATGGACAATGAAATCCTATGCAACCTCACTAACTCCCGAATGTATAATTTAGCATAGTCCTCGGCACTATATGTTGTCTTGATCAGTAAGAAATGAGTCGACATCATAATTCTATCTACTATCACCCATATGGAATCAAAGTGCTTCTTTGATGTTCGACCTTGACTTATTGACAATTGGAGCATTCGGTCACAAATTTGGCGATGTCCTTCTTCATTCCGTTCCACAAACAAACCTCCATCAAGTCCCTATACATCTTTGTGGAACTGGAATGAATAGAATAGGAGGAATGATGAGCTTCTTGCTATATCAACTTTCTCAATTCACCAACATTCGACATACTCTCCCTTGGTAATGAAGTATCACATCTCTCCCTTGTAAGAAGACCTCTATTTTTCCTTCTTTCACCAAGGCCTTCAATTCAACCAAGTTGGGGTCAAGGTCTTTGCTTAGACTTGACATGCTCAATCAATAAATAGTCAGAGCCATTTAGCACCATCACACCACCACTACCAACATCATTCAACTTTACTCCTATGGATATATTTTGTTAACTCCCTTTCTCCATCATCTTCTAAATGAGACATACTACCCATGTACACCCTATTAAGTGTGTCAGCTATCATACTAGACTTACGCATGTGATACTTCATGCTCATGTCATAATCCTTGAGGAGCTTTAACCATCTTCGTTGCCTTAAATTGAGATCCCTTTGAGTGAAAACGTGTTGGAGACTGATCGGTGAAAACATTCATATGAACCCCATACAAGTAGGATGCCATATTTTTAATGCAAACACCATGGACGCAAGATCATGTGTTGGGTAATTCTTTTCATGCACCTTCAATTGCCTTGAGGCATAGACAATCACCTTACCATGTTGCATTAAGACATAACCCAACCCAATTTTTGAGGCATCACAATAAACAATGAACTCATCGGTTCTCTTCGGCAAGGTCATGATTAGAGTCAAAGACAATTGATCCTTCAAGGTTTGAAAACTCTTTTCACACTCATCCGTCTACATAAACATCACCTTCTTTTGAGTCAACCTAGTCAATGAAGATTAAATGGAGGAGAAACTTTCAACGAACCTCCTCTAATATCCAGCTAGTCCTAATGTCTTGACCCAAGCCTAGGGCCTAGTCGTAACACGATGAATGAGACACCCATAGGCACCTCTTTCAAGCCATCTCAGCATATTAAGCATTCATAGGCACAAACTTATACATTTTGTAGAAATAAAAGGGATAACGTCTATAGGACATTGTGTAGTGTAAAAAGAAGCATTTAAAAAATACACATTAACGTCCACAACATACCATCTAAAATAGGAGTCAATGGGAACCGGTAGATGGTTGGTTTCCCTCAAATAGAAAAGATTTTAAATTTAAACATAGAAAGTAAAAGCTTCCAGTTTAAAAGCCAAAAATATACATCATGTCCAAAAAGTACATAGCATGAAAGGAAACAGGTGGAGACCCAAACTAAGGGCTTAACATAACAAAATTAGTCTTGAAGCATCGGTAGAACTAGCCACGAGAAGAGGGAGGAAGAGCATCGGTCCCTACATGGTGACATCATGTAAGCAAATATGCATTAGTACTTTTGGAATGTACTAGGTATGTGAGATGCGATGAAAGTATGAAACTATAATGTCATCATTCATAAGTTAAAGGCTTTAATGTACAAAATGGTAAAGGAAACATTTATATGAGCTAAGCATACACAAGGAATAACGTTCAATATGAGTAGAAGTAGAGCATAAATGAAACACATGTGATGGAACAAAGACATCAATATCATACTTTTGTGGGAATAGACCATAATCGACTGAAGTCGCTCAACCCTACATCACTAAAGGACAAAGGGGCGGTCGTCATCAACATATTTACCCAACTTTTGAGGTTGGAGTCAAATTCAACAAGGAACAATGTGTAGGCGAATGAGTATAGCGAAGACCTATGGCTAATAGAGTTTGATTCGATAGGCGAGTACCAACTAATAACTCTAACTAAAATGGGGGTGGAGAGTTAAGCTAATAACTACTCCTAATAAGAAAATGCAAATACGGTAAGGATTGATCAAGCGAGAGAGCAAGCATAGGGAATACGGGGATCAATCAAAACTCAATCGAGCCATCACACTTAACATCAAATTAACTCTATGGGTAGGCTAGGTTTCTTGTAACCCAAATCACCTTTGATATTGGGTGTTTCACATGAATTCGCTAGGATCTCACACACGGACCGCCGAGGACACACTTGGCCTAGGAAGTCAAAGCAATACCCCTAATAACTTAGCCATTGAGTCCCTATTGGGGTCTCAACACGTAAACCCATGGCTATCATGCAACCGTCCGCTTAACTACACATTCTCATGCAATAATTAAAGATATAACCTAGATTTAAGTTTGCAACCTCAAATCATAAGTTGAATATGAAGATAACATGAAACCATAAATAAATTTAATCAATCAAAGAAATTTGGGAGAAACTCTCTTGATTTTGCAAGTAAATCATCAACTAAGCCTGAAAGCAAGGGTAATAATCAAGACCCACAAACAAATTAACATTCAAGCTCAATTAAATCTAGAATTTAATCATTCAAGAACAAGGAAATAAAGAGTGAGTGAAGAATTTCACAATGAAAGCTCACACTCTTCTATCCACTCAAGAAATTGTCGAGCACTCACTCAAAATTCTCACCCTAAACTAAAATCTACTCTAAGGTGTGTATTTCTCTCTTCAAAGTTGTATACACTCAATTCTAGGTCGTCTAAGTCTAAAGAACAAGGGCTGGGAGTGTGTGTATATGAGAATTGGGACTGAAATGGTAAAATTTCGCAACTGCCTTGACACTGATTGCAAAAGTATTCCACATGTGCGGAGTTTTGACCGCATTCATAGAGGTCAACTGAAGTTACACACTCTGCGTTCGCGCTTAAGCATTTCGCGATCACGGAGGTTGATCACTCTTTACTCCGCCTATGCACCAGTGTTGGGCGCATTTTCACCTCTTGGTGCTCCATTGTTTCGCGATCGCAGACCTGATGGCCACGTTCGCGGAGTGTAAATGCTTCTAGGTACACTTTGTGCAGTTTCAACTTCTATTGGCTCCAATTCAGCTACAACTTCAATTCTTTCCAGCAAGGCCAAATCTAAACCAAATGTACTTATAACATACACCATTCAAGGCATAATTAGCCTCAAGTTATGAATTAAACAACATAAAATCATAAGAAATAAGTGTGAATTACACACTCATCGACACCCCCAACTTAAGACTTTACTTGTCCTTTAGCAAAACAAAACCAAACTCGAGAGACTAGTGATTAAAGCACACAACCCCAAACTAAATTACACGACTAAATCATGGCTATGACAATGGTTAGTACTAATAATTAGCACTAATGTGTAGTTGTCTATCAAGCAAACCCTTCACCTTCAAAGCACATTTTCTCAATTCAAAACTAAGGATGCTCAAGGGACAACACAACTTCTCAAGAAATGACTGCAACTCCTTGTCAACTAAACAAGTTCCACTTGACTCAATCTTTAAAAGCATCAACATCACCAATCCATGTCAATTTGCATGTCCTCACATAAAGAGAGAAAGTCCCCAAAATACACATAAGTATATACAATGACAAGGAACAAAGACTCAAACACTTACACTCAACAAAAGAACATCTTGTACACACAAATACCACACCATAGGCTTGCCTCTATTTTCAATCACATTGGCTCAATTTCATTTGGTTGGAAATTTCAAAGGGCTTTTTAGGCTTTTAATGTAGGCTTAGGGGGTAGGGCAGGGTAGGATACAATTTTGGAAAATAGTGACTAAGCCTCCTTAAACTCTATACATAACATTCACTTGTTTTCAACTTTTTCACTCTTTTCTTTACATTTCACACCAATGCACATATACATCTTTCTTTTCAACTTAGGTTCCCCACTTGCAACCATTTTCAATATTTTGGAGGATTCATTTTGTTCAAACAACACTTTTGTCTTCATTTTCTTTTCATTTTGAAAGCACCCTTTGTCTTTTCATTTCATTCCTCTATTCATCTTTCCTTTTTCTTTTCTTTTGACAAGCCTCCAAATGGTAGACACCCTTCTTTTTCTTCCAACACCACTCCTAACTTAGGCTTAAAGCCTCAATCACAACTCAACTTTTTTATTAGCTTACATACCCGGCTCAAAATTCTTGGAAAACAATCAAATCGAGGGTTCGGGAGACTATAAGTGGAACATTTGCTATGCTATAAGGACTGTGCGCTTACCCGGATTGGCTTCGCTATCGCTCCCGTGTAAGGGTCGGTCTATCCCAAAACAAGGGTCCTCCTATCTGAAATGGATTCCGAAGTGAGCGAGTTCCTTATTCCATATCTCGGCCATCTTATCTGCAAGGGCGACTTCCTCTATTTCTGGTTTGCATGTCTTTCATTCTGAATTGCCTCTTTTGACTCGTGCATGCTTGCGTTTAGATTTGTTAGATACTTTTTATATCATCTTATTTAGGAATCTGCTCTTCTTCTTTTCATATGCCCTAAAATTTCTCTGCCACCTCTTAATATGTCCCTACCTTCCACTCATGTGTTCGAGCCGGTCACTCATAGCCCCTGTAGGCGTTTGTAACTGGTGCAAGTATAGGCTGTTCACGTTATGTAGCTTCTGGTGGTCCTGGAAGGCTTGCAACAAGCTGCCTGATCAGCTTATCCATCCCATGAATCTGAGAGGACAAGTATCACATAGTGGGAGGACCAAACTGAAGTGATCCTGAAGAAATTGAAGGACCTGCAACTCTTGAAGAAGTCCCCCTAGCCTTTGATCCTGACTTAATGAACTGATCAAAAGAGGGATCTAATATACCAATCTTTCTCTTCTTCTTTCCCCCTAGGCTTCCTCTCTTCTTCAATAGATATAAGTCCTTGGCCGACTTCTTTTCCTCATCTATGGGTAGGACAGACACCCCCACCTCATAAACATAGTCTGGAAATCAATGAGGGGTACACTAAACTCTTGGCCATCCCTTGGGCCACTTCTGCAATCTGATCAACTATAATTTATCCCACATTTGAATATTGTCTAAGATAACAATAATAACAAGTGCACGATCCAATATCACCTCTGTATCATATATAGAAGGAATGAATCGAGTACAAATGGTAGAAAGCCAACACCTGGCTTCCACAATGAACTCATGTGAGTCAATCTATTACCACTCTAGAGGAACATCATCATGCAACTTGTCTATTAACCATGGAGTGCCTAACTATCGAAATCTCTTTCTATATACCCTGTTATCAACATCTGATAGCCCATAGATAGTATTGATAGTCACTGGGCTGAAATTAACTCTCACTCCATGAATTATGGTTGCCATCTTCTCTCCAAAATTAGTCTTCAAGGCATTAACATAAAACTCAGCTACTATGGTATGATTGGCTTTAACTAGCTCATCAACAAACCATAGCCAACCTGAAGTCTGGAGCCAACCAAAGAACTCTGGCATCTTCTCTTTCACCTTGTCCAAGCAAATCCCTCTCTCTCTGATCACAGTCCAGCCCAAGTATTCATCATACTATCGGGCACATTGGGTTGAGAGGAATTGACTTTGATCAAAGTACTCATCTTTACCTACCTCCAACAAGATTCCATTTTTATGGAGTGTGGTGGTGGGATCTATTTTCAACTAATCAAACCTACAATTCAAAACCAACACAACAAAACATCTTATAGTCATTTAAATCATATGTTAGAAAACATCTAGATTAAGATAATTGATTGGAAAAAGGTAGGACCAAACAATGACATACTGCTGTTTTGAATAGTGACACATTGTTCTGTGCATTTTTTGTCACACTAGCGCGATTAAGGAGTTCAAGTCACTTTAAGCTTCCGCGTTCGCAGAGAGTAAGAGTGTTTAGAACTCCTGTATTTGTGGCATAATACTCGCGTTCATGGAGAACTATAGTCACCAATACCAAATTTTTAGAAATTCAAAGGAATTTCATCAAACACATGGTAGGCACACCTACACAACATTATTTTGATGAAATATCACCCCTAAAGCTACCCTCAACAACATATAATCCCTATCCATACAACACTCAACATTCCGCGATCACGGACTTTGGACAACCTTCGCGGACGTCAAATGGGTGCCAGGCTTGGGCTAACTTTCTACAACATTTCGCGATCCCAGGCCTATTTGGGCAATCCGCCCTTTAATGATGGGCGATGCCTGGGGCCAAAGTGCAGTTAAAACGACCCAGGTTCATCATTTTGCCATTTTTGACGGTTTTTCCACCAATTTCTTCAACTCCAATCATCTTGACACTTCCAAACCTGTGCAAAACCACTACAAAAGACTTAAAACTTGTGAGGGTTAGCCAAAAATAAAATATTAAAATCAAGAAACAATTCTAAAAATTGTAAAAAATTATTCAAGAAATTAAAATATGAACAAAATTAATTCACCACCCTTTTTGTGTTTTCACTTCGAGGCAATGAATCTTCTCCTCGATTTTAAGATATTTTGCCATTTTAGCTCATGAGGAGGGTGATGAGAGACCATCAACATTTTCCACTGGTCCCTCCACTTTGAGGACTTGAATTGTCTACCCAATTTGACATCAAATTTCCTTTTTGGCTCTTTAGGTAGACAAGGGAGTGTCGGGGGACCTCTTTGGTGTTGAACTTCATTTGTCATGGCTCCCAAGTAGAAGGCACTCTCCAATTCAAATGAACTAGAGTTGCCATTAAGGATTTCTATGGTTTTTCTTGCAACTCTAGTATAATTTCCTCAAGCTTGACTCTTGGATGATTATTGGCCTTGATGAAGTGCAAAGGCCCCATACTTCTTCCATGTCAAGCACCTCTCCTTCTTCTTGAGAATCCAATTCATGGTTGATCACCCATGAGCCATGAGCCTCACTTGCTCATTACTTAGCTTCAAGTTGACCTCCAAAACATCTATGTCCCATTCAAACTGGTCCAACTCGTAACCTCTAGCAACAAGCAAGCTCTTAAGATCATCCTTCATGTTGATCAATTGGTATCTTTGAGCCACTTCATTCGCAAGTCTAAGACTCAAGTTTGCAAATGAATCTTGACTCACAACACTCTTGTCCCCATTATCATTTTCAACACCATTTTGCTCACCACGAAGTGCAATACTCCAAAGGAGATAAAAAATGGCTTACAATCATTAAGCAAACACTCATCACAATTAGCCATAAAACAAGAATAAAAACAAAAACAAAGAAACAAAAAGAAGTACTCACTAATCAAATCAAAAAAAGTAAACTACAAGTCCTAAACTAACTAAAAACACCTATTGTTCCCCAACAACGACACCATTTTTTATATCCCCCAACCCTACATCACTAAAGGATGAAAGACAGCCGTTATCAACATATTTACTTAATTTTTGAGGTTGGGGTTGAATCCCACAAGGAAATATGTGTCAGCGAATAAGTAGAGCGAGGATCTATGGCTATTAGAGTTTGATTCAATAGGCGATCTATCATGCTTAGCATCAAATTAACTCTATGGGTAGGTAGGTTGCTTGTAACCCAAATCATCTATAATATTGTGTTTTTCGCATGAATCCGCTAGGATCTTACACGCGGATAACCGAGGACACGCTTGGCCTAAGAAGTCAAAGCAATACCCCTAATACCATAACCATTGAGTCCCTTGGGGTCTCAACACATAAACCCATGACTATCATGCAACCTTCCACTCCAACTACACATTCTCATGTAATAATTAAAGATATCACCTAGATTTAAGTTTGCAACCTCAAATAATAAGCTAAATATGAAGGTAACATGAACCTATAAACTAATTCAATTAATCAAAGTAATTTGGGAGAAACCCTCTTGATTTTGCAAGTAAATCATCAACTAAGCTTGAAAGCAAGGGTAATAATCAATACCCATAAACAAATTAACATCCAAGCTCAATTAAATCTACAATTTAATCATTCAAGAACAAGAAAATAAAGAGTGAGTGAAGGATTTTACAATGGAAGCTCATACTCTTCAATCCACTCAAGAAATTGTAGAGAACTCACTCAAAATCCTCACCCTAAACTAAAATCTACTCTAAGGTGTGTATTTCTATTTTCAAAGTTGTATGCAATCTATTCTAGGTTATCCAAGTCTCAAGAACAAGGGTTGAGAGTGCGTGTATATGAGAATTAAGGCTAAAATGGTGAAATTTCGCAATTGCCCTGATGCTGATGGCTAAAATATTCTGCGTTCATGGATCTTTGACTGCGTTCGTGGAGGTCAACTGAAGTTAGACACTTCGCTTTCGTGCTTAAGCATTCCATGATCATGGAGGTTGCTCACCCTTTACTCCGCCTACGCGTTGGTGTTGGGCGTGTGCACACCCCTTTGTGCTCTACTGTTTCGCGATCGAGGAACTGATGGCTGCAGTTGCGGAATGTAAATGCTGCTTGGCATACTTTATGCAGTTTCAGCTCCTATTGGCTCCAATTCTGCTACAACTTCAATTCTTTCCAACAAGGCCAAATCTAAACCAAATGTACCTATTCAAAGCATAGTTAGCCTCAAGTTATGAATTATACACCACAAAATCATAAGAAAATAGTAAGAAATGAGTGTGAATTACACACTCATCACTGACATATAAGATCATGTGATCTACTACATGGAATCCAACATAACCCTCTATGTTGGCATGGAGAGTACACTTGTCGGGTGGAACTCCATCACATAACATGCATTATCATATAACATAAATGACCTACGTAGATCCACTAGCCTAGCCTATAAGGGCTCCTATGGTAGCACATAGTTAATGGGTCAAAGGGTTAATTCTAGGGTTCCCTTACTGAACCCTATCTCAATGCCTCATTCAGTGCTAAGTCATCCCACAAAATTCTTTTGGATATAAACTTAGTCAAACAATGGCACTTAGAACCATAAGTTGCAATCTCAAGAGTTGCTCAAAACTTAGGAACCAGCAAGCGAGAATTATCCTTTCACCTTGGGAGCCATCATAAGTATCATTTAGGGCATTATTGACATGCTTATATCTTTGACAAAACATTAACTTAAAACATTTCTTTTATGCCCTATTTATCATCATATATCATCTAAGGATTGACTTTAAACTTAGTGGGCTTAATCATAGTGTCACGCCCAAAATCCCATTAAGGTGGATTGGCACCCATTGCCGACCAGGCTCAGGAGAACCAACCTGTAATCACACTATCTATGAACATTATAAGGTATTTCCACACTCAACAT
>JBCEWC010001429.1:0-31392 GCA_038996855.1 Solanum aculeatissimum
TGAACTCAAGATCAAACTCAAGAACAAGTCTAAGTTTCAAGATCAAACTCAAGAACAAGTCTAAGTTTCAAGATCAAGATCAAGATCAAGAACAAGTTTGAAGTCCAAGAACGAATCCAAGATTCAAGATCAAGATCAAGAGCCCTTGAATTTACACTTGAAAAGACGAATCAGAGGATTCATAGAGATTGTAACACTCACATACTTGAAATAAAAATACCACAAATTGTTGCGATATTTTTCATTCTTGATTGTTATTTTCTTGACGCGAAATTTTATCGTCTACACACGTAACTGCTTATTTTTAAAATAAGTTTCAGCACTTTTAAAAGTGATTCTAAAGTACTTTTTAAAAGTTATTTTTTTCCAGCTAATCCAAACGGGCTCTTCATTTACCCACACACTAAAAAGTGCTTAAAAGCTATTTTGGCTTTAAAACACTTAAAATAAGTCAATCCAAACTGGCTCAGTCTATTGATAAAATGCTTAAATGTATTTCAACATTTTTTACTCAGAGAAATTCATTCCAAACATTTAATATATGCATTGTCATTCTTTAAGCCATGCTACTGATGCAGTTCATTTTCTTTCTGGCAGAATGGAGTCAAAGCAGCAAAGCAGTTTTGCAGCTCATATTTCTTGAGCAGCTCTGTCATGTACATGATAAGGTATAATTTTCATGTCATACCAAGTACATCCCTTGTTATTGATTCACCCTTCATTATGCAGTGGGTTTTAACAGTTATATTAATAATGTTAAAGCTTCTCTAACTAGGAAAGAATATCCTGTAGCCCTTGGGCCTTGGGGTACTATTACCCACACTGGAATGCCTGACTAATTTCTGAAGAAGTATCATGCTCAGTTTTCTTGTAATTAAATTGATGCTGGTATTTTATGCCTTGGGAGTGTGGAATGGAATTATGGTTGTCATTATCCACATCTTTTATACTTGAATGTAGCCCAGTACCTGATCCTGAATCCATTCTTTAATTTTCTGAAGTGAGTACCCGTAAAATAAATTGCATATATAAGATGAGGTTAAACATGTTATGGGCAAATGAACCTTCTCCCCAGAAAAGAGCACCTCTTAATCTGGAATTGTTTTTACCACCATCAGTACACACTACCTAGTACCTTCCTGTATTTATTTTTATCTTGCCTCCCACCATCGCCATTTATCATAATAATCATCTGGATGTTAAACTTATAATGATCCTTGTAAAAGGTCCTTGGAAGACGATATGCAATAAATTCTGAAAAAAGGATATATACAGGTTCGTAAGACACCGGACTGTAGGGGTGACAATTCGGCTGGTTGGGTCAAATTTGGGTAGGTCATAATGGGTTAGGACAACAAACGGGTCAAGAGGCTCAAGACCCAACCCGAATTTGCTTGGTCAAAAGGGGTGTGCAATGGGTTATAGAATGGGTCAAGACCCAACCCAACTCGACTTTTTATAAATTTTACTTATTTTATTTTTTTACGATATTTTAGCACCTAATAAAATTATTTTTTTAAAATTAGGGATATATATAACACATCAAATTGAATTTACTTTTTAAATAATATTTGGACAAGATTTCTCGTGTTAGTTTGGGTTACATATCCACCCAATTTTTTATGGGTTAAGCTAATAAATAGACGAGTCAATAACCCGCCTAAACTAAAACAGGTTGGGTTGGATTTTACACCCATACGGAGCTGCGAGAATTTTGCCTCCTTTTCCTGTACCTCCCTTTGTAGACCTCAAATATTTTTCCCCAACTGCTAATACATGTCTTATTTTGCCAGAGACATGAGAATACAATTTGGAACATTGCTAGCTGATATCGGACTCATCAACCTCCCAAAAAAGTCAGAGGTACTTTTATTTCTAAATGCATATTATCAAGTTTGCATTATTAATCTATGAACAATGATTTGCAGTCTCATCCTTCAAATAGGATGGTAATAATTTAGTTAATTAATATATAGAATTGAACTATCAATTACCTGCTTCTTCTGGAAAAATGAAGGGAATAATAAAAACATGGCTGCAGGTATCTCAAGGACAATGTTGACCATGTTTACTTCAAAAAAGGTTAGGATGTTAAGGATCTTAGGAACTGTAGTTATATGCACATTCCTAGCCAACTCATTGTTGTCGTCATAACAATTTGCATTTTGGTTACATGATTGCAACTTCTAGGAATGGGGTGGGGTGGGGTTTGGGGGGCGAGGTGGGCCTTTAAAAGGCAGGGACATCTTCTGGTGTTTAGTCTGCAAAGTATGACATGTATTGTCACAATAGAGAGTTGCTTGATTTCAGTCTTCCTGATTCAAGTTTGCTTGACTGGTTATTATTGACTTTCTACTTACGCTCCAACTCTGGTTAAACTTGTGAATTCCAATTTAATCTTCGCTTCCCTTCAGCTTCAATGGATTTATACATGTTATCAGAATGGTTAAATCTTAAAATTTACCAAGTATTAGACGATTTAGTTTCATTCTCCTCTCTCCCTGCTTTAAGTCATATGACCCAATATTATGGTGTTTTAACTTTGACATAATTTTTGAATGCAGATCGATTGGAAAAAGAAAGAGAAGCTTGACAGTTGGCTTTCCGATATATCACAGCCTTTTAATATAAATTCAAATCATTCCTCAATTCTTAAGGTACATTAAAGCTTAGCTGTTTCACTTCAGAGTCTCAAACTTGAAATGATATGGCTCGGGATAGGTTTCATCTGTTGGTTTCCTTCATGCCAGAAGGACGTCTATTATTACCCTTGAATCTACAATTGGGCTTCAGTTAAAACATTAAATCTTCCCACTCCTGATGCTAGTCTCTTAAAGATATGGGGTTTGTCTCTTATTTCCATGTTTACAGAAAAAGAGATATAAAGATCATTAATGAAGATGTGTGAATCTCCCTTTACTTAGGACGGGGAAAGGGCTTTGGTAAGAGCACCATGTTATTTATTTTGATGCATAGCGTGGAACAAAAAAGTGAACTTCATATATACATACATACATACATACATACTTCCATTATATATACACATACATCTATATACACATATATATATATATATATATGAATTTTGAATTTGAGTCACAATTTTCTTGATATATTGAGCTCGGACCTGTAATAAATTTACGTAGAGAATAAAGGAAGTATTTTATCAACGTTATCGCCCAAGAAGAATTTGTTCCACCATACCAAATTGTTTGTTGATTTGCTGTGTTGGTGACTGGTTCCAAGGTAAACCACGTTTCACACCAAAAAAAAAAAAACCCATCTCGTGTCACCATTCATAAAAACAGTGAGATAATAGCAGAATTTGCTCTAATTGGCTATCGATTTAGTTCATATGAAGTGTGCAATCAATGACACCAAGGATCATTGCAAAGTATTTCAAATTCCATTTAAATTTGCGTTAATTAATCACTTGTGTTCTGGAATAGTACTACTACAATCATAGAGTTATAATGGAACTTCTTACACCCTCTGGATCATAGAGTTATAATGGAACTTCTTAGCTGAAGAGAAAGATCAGACTCATTATTTACAGTTTCTAGAACACTGTTTTAGCACGCATCTGGTGAGATGTTCCAAGCCCAGTATATACCGATTTTCCAAGTCTCTATTTGAGAAGAAGGCATTAACTCTTATTAAAATTGTCCCTTTTGGCCTTCACAATCAACTGACTTTTTTCCAGAAAGATTTTCTACTTCTTAATATCCTAGCCATCACCAAGGCAGGTCTACTATAAAGCCTATAATCGCATTAATTATTACCCTAAGGGGTCGTTCGGTAGAGGGTATCATAGAAAACAATGCATGTATTAGTTTTGGTAGTGCTAATCCCTTGTTTTGTACACTTTTTCAACCTATGTATAACTAATACATCTCCCTATTTGGTATCATCCAATGTATAACCAATGCATAGCAAACCAAGGTTATTAATGCATACATTAGCATGGCTAAAGACACAGTTGTCCCTTAAGTGTACAAAGCTAAATAATGTGGAGGATTTTCATAAACAAACATTTCTTTTAGAAATGATGCAATGCATGTTATTTTTAATACAACAAACCAAAAATAAGAAATAATGCCAGCATAACTAATCCCTGTATGCTTACCTAGCATTACTAACACACCCTATTCAACACTATTCTTATACATCCTAGCAAGCTAAATGTGCATGTGTTCACGTAGCAAATATTATAGAGGGCTTTGGAGGGGACAAGAGATATATAGTGAGGGGGATTATTTCACTCATAGTTATTCTTTCAGTCTACTTACCACTTTGACTTGTTTGGATACTGATCCTCTATAAATGTGTCTAGGCCATATTGTGTGCAGGTCTGTATCCCAATGTTTCCGCGAGAGAAGAAGGCATTTCTGCAACTGCTCTTGGGAACCTAAAACAGAGTGCAAATGTTTCAGCAAAGAGTAACCCTGCGTGGTATGATGGTAAACGAGAAGTTCACATTCACCCTTCCTCGATCAACTCTGACTTAAAAGCTTTTCAGTACCCATTTCTCGTCTTTCTTGAAAAGGTTTGCATTTTCATGATCTTTTACTCCTTAAAACTAACATTTGATCTTTCTGACCGTATCTATGAATGTTCATTTGGTGTTGTTCCTTTCTATCTCTAGGTTGGGAGTGGGTGGGGAAAGGAATTTGTAGGTGTCTTTTCTTTATGAAATTTGTTGTTTTCACTGAACACCTTTCTCCCTATTGTTTGGAATAAACAAAGAAAAGACAGACATTTTCACGCGCTTGCCCCATGAGAAAAGAATCAAGCCCGCACATGAGGGAGTATGTTGAGAAAAATATAAGTATATAAAAGTATACTCTCTCTAACTGTTTAAGCTTTTGGATGAGATGGTCACACACTTCAACAATGACTAAATTATAGTTAATTATAAGTTCCAATCAAAATCCACTTTGACAAACAAGTACTACTCTAGGGACTCTAGAATTTCAAGGATGAGGCTGGTAATCCCTAGGTTATTTTGTTTACTTCTCTAAATAGTACTCCTCTTCCATCCCATTTATGTGACACACTTTCTTTTTTAGTCTGCCCCAAAAAAGAATACACCTTTCTATAATTGGAAACAATTTAACTTTTAAATTCTCGTTTTACCCTTAAGAAATGATTTTCAGCCACACAAATGGTCTTGGAGTGTTTAGACCACAAATTTCAAAAGTCTTCTCTTTTTTCTTAAACTTTGTTTGAAGTTAAACGGTGCCACATAAATTGGGACAGAGAGAGTAATTTGTTTAGAAATTGGGGGCTTTGAGTCCCTCGTGAAAGGGTATCGAAGAATTCAAATCGGGTAAAGATGTATTCTCTTTCTCTGTGTGAATCCATTGGAAATGTATTCAAATTGTTCACCTTAACTATTTGACTCACGTATTGTATTTCAAAATGTTTATTGACTAATTATTTTACATAATCAATTTTTGTTTCTAGTTGTATTCTTTGTTGTACCATTTTTTAAGGTGTAATTCTTATTTATGTCATTATTTCAGGTAGAGACTAACAAGGTATTTTTGCGAGACACTACTGTTGTCTCTCCTTATACTATTCTGCTTTTTGGTGGCCCAATAAACGTTCAGCACCAGGTATCTTTTGTTTATGGTCATGCTTGCATACCCTACCTTTTCTTTTCCATAACTTGATTAGTTTTTTTCTCTTATTTCTCAATGAGTAGTAGATATCAATTTCATTTTCCAAATTTGTTCAAACCTGTCTCTCAAAACTTTGAGGTATTGTCCATCTTATGTTGTCTAGTGACAGAAGGGTAGGAGCCTTACCTGGCAAAGTGGGAAAAAAGAAACAGGAAACAAGAACTGTCAAGAACTGTGATTTGCTTTGTTGTTTATTTAGCAAGGAAGATTGAGCATTTGTGCTACGAAATGCTAAAATAAACATTCTCTATTCAATTCTTCTGTACACCCTCCTTTATGTTGGTTTGCTTTCCATGATTTTCAATGCAGAAGTAGGGTATTTCTTAGTTTAAACCCTATATCCTCTTAAAAGGAGGAAAATGAAGGGGGACAAAGTAAAAAAGGCACATACTCCCAAAGCAACCAATATAATTTTTTTTTAAATATTGTTTACGAGAATTGGGGACAGTTTTTTACTCTGGAAACTGGTATCAAGTACTAGTATAGAAGTAGCATACTTCCGTGAGTTCCTTCAGGAGAAATCTGATGAAATTGTGGAAGTAGAATACATTCTCTGAAGAGCTTGCCTTTTAGCCTTTTCAATTTCAAAGGCATGATTCTGCGGAAAATTAAGTCAATCCTTTACCCTGGGTCTGGATTGGCCTCAAATTTTAGCAAGATCTTGCCGATTCAGTTCCTACCTTAATAGTTTGTAATTATTCTTTTCTAGACTGGAGCAGTTACCATAGATGGATGGCTAGAAGTTGCAGCGCCAGCACAAACAGCTGTGCTATTTAAGGAACTCCGGCTTACTCTTCATGATATTCTCAAGGAGCTTATTCGTAATCCACAGGTAGATGTTTTATCTTATACTAAACAGATAGTACAACTTGTTTCAGTACTAGCATTTACTGTTATCTTATACTGAACAGATAGTACAACTTGTTTCAGTACTAGCATTTACTGTTATCTTATACTGAACAAGATAGTACACTTGTTTCTGTACTAGCATTTACTGTTTCTTTCTGGCAGCAATCACCTAATTATAGATGAATAAGTCAGGGATACAACCTGAAACTTTCATGCTTCGTGGGCTAGATGAATAAGTCAGGGATACAACCTGAAACTTTCATGCTTCGTGGGCAGTGCCTTTATAAAAAGATAAGAAATAGATGCTTTATTCCATTAGTTCTGATTTTTCAATGCACTAACAGAAACTATTTTAAGAAATCCGAGGAGATAATAGTTGACTCCACAGTGCATTGATGTTGGCTAGGAGACTATATGTTTTGGCTTTTCGTAAAAAATCAGTAATTCCTTAGATGTTCCTATACAATGTCCTCTCACGAAATATGCTACTGATATTCACTTTCTTTGGCTGTTCCCTCTTGAACGTAAAACGAGCACGTATCTCACTTTCTTTGGCTATTCCCTCTTGAACGTAAAATGAGCACATGTGTCTTTTCTGTTCCAACAAAGAAAAGGTTCTGTACAACCTTCCTCTTTGACCCGAAAGTTTCCTACTTATATTAGAGGGCACAGTCTCTCTCACGACTATGATAACCATTGATTCAAGATCCTTTTCGACTTTTAGAGGCACAGGAAATCATTTTATTGTTTTAGTGTTTTTGGCATTTGTTTGCGCATCATTTTTCCTTTTTTCTTTTTCTCTTTTTGTGCCATTAAATTTCTTTTTTTAGGGTAGACATTATCATATAGCTGCTGCTAAATGCTTTTTAAGGTTTGTGTTCATATTTTGTTTCCATCCAAAAGTTTAACCCTTCAAATCTTTGTTTGGATTGATGAATAATTCTTGCAATTGATTTTTCAGGCTTCCAAGGTGACTGATAATGAAGTTCTCCGATCTATAATCCAGTTGATGTTAGAAGAAGATAAACAAAGAAAATAACCACTAAGCCTCGAATCAGGTGATCATTGCACACCCAGACATAGCAGAAACACCTAGGAGCTCAACCTTTCTGTACAACTACAAAAAGGAAACTTGCTGCTAACGATGAACTGTCTGGTTGCTGATCTCGGGAGTGGGACAAAATTTGTGCTTGGCTTAATTGATCATGAATCATCCCGCGAAATTAATCATTCAGCGATTGACAGAATGACTAAAGTTGGATATGTATCTGCTAATGAAGGAATTATGTTAAATGTAGCACCAAAATGCAGTGGGTACGGCATTGTTGTTTTTGTTTGCTGCACATCATTGAGACCAACTTTTGTACCTTCTAACTTATAAATTATAGCTTGAATAATCTGACTAAATGATCAGTCAGATGATTGATATCTGTAAAAGAAAAAGGAATGCCAGACATGTTTGGCTGGAAAGGAAATAGACATGCTTTGAGGGGAAAAGACTGCAGATTGCTAGAATAGGGAATGCAACTTCAAAATTCTAATAAAGTCGAGAATAGGGAATGCAACTTCAAAATTAGAAAACATGATCTATAATGTCTAATTCTGAACGGATGGACAAAGAGATTGAGAGGAATTCATGGCAGCGTAGAAGTAGCTCATCATTATATTCGGATAATGGGGGCCTCATAGTTGAGGTCGTGAAGCAACCCGCCTGAATATGTCTTATGCTTAACAAAGAAAGAGTAAGTGTAGTACCATTCCACAAAAATCACAATGTACTCATAGGACCATTGGTTATTACTTGAGATTGATAACATGATTCATCCTTTATGTTTTCTCCAACATGCATTATACAAGTAATAATACTATGGAATCAGTTAACATGCACACATTACATAATTTGAACAAAAATAAACCACCATAGCCTACCTTGAATCAAATCTTGCTAAGGCTTAAGAATCAAATTACAGGTTAAGAGAGTAATTAATTAAGATATTGGTGAAAAATAGAAGGAAAACGTCCTATGTCGCCTTTCTCTCCTAACAAATAAAGTTGCAGAATAATGAATGATTTTAGGACTTTCTTGCATTAATTCGATTGACCCGCTATAGCAACCACCAAGCCCGCTATGGCAACTTGCACAGGACAAAAATTTGACATTCTTTCCCAAAGTCTTCATTTCACCTTACATTTCTAATCTTGACATTCTAAAGTAACTCCTTCACGTCAAGTTCAATATCAAGAGTTCTAAATAACCTGAATTTGCTTCCAAAAAGTACCATGATTTCCTTAATGCCTTTATTGATAAAAAAAAAATCAATTCACACTTAGAAATTAACCCTAATCCCTTTTTGAATTGCATTAAACTTCACCTTACTCAGATTCCGCCTGAGATTAACCTTGCCTGAAATGTTTAAGTTACTATCCCAAAGTTTTCTAGCCCAAATCTTTTCACCATTGACATATACCCATAACCAAAGGAGTGGTTGTTATCGACTTGAACAGTTCACGTTCTTGATGTGAGTCAAAATAATAAAATAAGAACTAATGTATGCGGTAATCACAATATATACCTAAGTCAATAATTGATTTCTATAAATTGACATTAATGTATAACTCTTTTTTAGAAATTGCAAAAAAATGATTATTATTGACTCTTAGTATTTCAATATATTGTTAATATATGTATTATTATTTCACATAAAAATCACATGTATCATGGGCAATTATTATAAAAAGAAAAAGAGAAGAAGAAAGTTAGGACGTAAAATACTTTGTAACACAAGAGATTCAATACTCAAGAAGCACTCGAACCCAAAAAAGTCTGTTAAGAATGACTCTACATCCAAGTAGGATTTAAATCCAAGACACTTGATTAAGAATAAAAAAATATTTATCATGTTATATATGCATATGAGTTTTACAACAGTAGAAACTCACGCTACTAACTGATGTTTATATCGAATCAGTACATACATGACATGTATTAAAAGATACAATAAACAACTACTTATTTAATAGTATGATTAATTAACGATACAATTTTCATTTCATTAAACCACTTAACTATAATAAGTTATATTAATTTCGCGTAAACATTTAGGACAGATAAATACTTTTTTTATATTCTTGTGCAAAAATTATACTATCCCCAAGTGTATAATGTGGGGTGAAAATAACAAGCTAAGTTGGAAACAGTTAACATGCACACATTACATAATTTGAAAAAAATAAACAACCATAACCTTGAATCAAATCTTGGAAACTTTAAAGAAGTTGATTTTTTTGGTTTAAAATAATAATAAAACACAACAATCAACAAGCAATGGTCCAAAAATATTTGGATTATAACTTAATTCTAACCTGCCAATTTCATGATCACCCTACTTAAACTAGAGCTTTTTCACTAGTAATTTAACTCAAAACCCTATCTTAAGATTATCACCGTAGATTCTAAGGCTTAAAAATCAAATTACAAGTTAAGAAAGTAATTAATTTATCTTTATCGAAGAAATTGGTGAAAAATAGAAGGAAAACATCTTAGGTCGCCTTTCTCTCCTAACAAATAAAGTTGTAGAATAATGAACGATTTTAGGACTTTTTTGCATTAATTCAATTGACCCGCTACAGTGGCCACCAGCCCGCTATAGCAACTTGCACGGGACAAAAACTCGACATTCTTTCCCAAAGTCTTCATTTCACATTACATGTCTAATCTTGACATTCTAAAGTAACTCTTTCACGCCAAGTTCAATATCAAAAGTTCTACTAACCTAAATTCGCTTTCAAAAAGTGCCATGATTTTCTTAACGCCTTTATTGATTAAAAAAATAATTCGCACTTAGAAATTAACCCTAATCTTTTTTTTGAGTTGCATTAAACCTCACCTTACTCAGATTCTACCTGAGATTAACCTTGCCTGAAATGTTTAAGTTACTATCCAAAAGTTTTCTAGCCTAAATCGTTTCACCATTGGCATATACCTATAACCACCAAAGTGATTGTTACAGAGTTAAACAGTTCACATCCTTGATGTGAGCCAAAATAATAAAATAAGAACTAATGTATGCAGTAATCATGATATATACCTAAGTCAATAATTGATTTCTATAAATTGGCATTAATGTATAACTCTTTTTTAGAAACTGCAAAAAAACGATTATTAACGACTCTTAATATTTCAATATATTGTTAATATATGTATTATTATTTCACATAAAATCCACATGTATCATGGGCAATATTTATAAAAAGAAGAAGGAGCAAGAGGAGGTTAGGATGTAAAATATTTTCTAACACAAGAGATTTTATACTCAAGCAACGCTCGAACCCAAAATAGCCTGTTAATTAGAATGACTCTAGATCCAAGTAGAATTCAAATTCAAGACACTGGATTAAGAATAAAAAAGTATTCACTATGATATGTATTGAAAGATACAATGAACAACTATTTATTTAATAGTGTGATTAATTAACGATACAATTTTCATTTCATTAAACCACTTAAACATTTAGGGCAGGCAAATACTTTTTTATATTCTTGTGCAAAAATTAAACAATCCCCAAGTGTATAATGTGGGGTGAAAATAACAAGCTAAGTTGGGTCTAATCATTAGGCTAAGACATGATTAACCATGATAATAGTGCAAAGTACATACATACATCTATAAACGTATAGTACTTATAAATTCTCCATTTTTTACATTATTTTCCTTCCACTTATATTTGCTTATCATCAGAAGCCAAAGCTGAGTGAGATCAAATCCAAAGTCTCTTTTTCTCATGGCGAAGCACTCCTTTTCCCTCTCTCCTCTCTCTTCCTTCATCCTCCCCAGAGGCGACACTCTTTTTTACCTTATTGCCCTTCTCTCAATCCTCTCCCTTCTCATCCACCAACTCTCTCCCGTCTCCGCCGAGAATCGCCATTTCGAGGGTTTCGACGCCGATGAAATCGACGACTTTGGGGACTCCGACGAATCCATTTCCGCCGCCAATCATATCCCTCCTCCTCCCCTTACCACCACTCTCTCAGTATCCGACCCTGTTGAATCTCATCATGGTCCTCCTCCTTCATCTGATCCCGCTCCTCAAGATACATCTCAGCCGTCCGATCCGAAGCCCGCCTCGACATCCTTTGAGTACTGGGATGAGGATGAGTTCGAAGGTATCCCTCAGCCTCCACCCTCCGATTCCCCTTTAATTACGGAATCTGCCTCTGATGCTTCTTCTGAATCCGGTCCTGGGTTGAAACCGGAACCAGAGCCTGAGATTGAAACTGCGAAATCCATATCGTCTTATACTGTTGAGATAGTTTGTGTTTCTTTCTTGATTATGTTTGTTATAAACTATTTTACTGGGAAAAAAGAGAATGAGAAAATAGCCTTGGCTTGGGCTAGTAAGTTTGCAACGAAGAACTCTATATTTGAGAAGAATTTCAGTTTGTTGGGTGTTGGGGAAACTGATGATTCACCATTGTTGTTAAAAGAGGGACAAAATGTGTTCAAGTTTTATGCTAGTGGAAGAAGATTTTGCCAGGGTTTGTTGGCCACGATGGAGCTAAAAAGTAGGCACGATTTGATTTCAAGGTTGTACAATATGGTGGTGCCTTGCAAAGACGAGATAACCTTTGAGGTGTATATGAATGATGATGCAATGGATCATGTGGTTCTTGCTGTGGCTAAGAAGAAATTGGCCAAGACAATGCAAAAAGAGATTACGGATCTGCAGAGATTCGCATCATTGGTCAGTCCACCAAGTGGGAGGAAGTGGATTGCTGAGGAGTTTGCTGTTGTTGCTGAGTCAAAGGAGGTGGCAGGGGATATGATCAGTGAAACCGTGCTTGATCAGGTTTGTGTCTCTATGGCTTTGTCTAGCTTGAGTGCTACTTCAGTCATGCTTTCATAGTTCATAGTATACTCGGATATTATATTGTTAGAGATAATATTAATATTAGTTTGATCACTTTACTGATTTGTGCTAGATTATTTTTTCTTTTACTGGAATGTTGTGACTATCTAATGTAAATTGTTATTCTTTTCTGCTTTATGTTTCTGGTGGCCCTTTTTGGGTTGCCACTGAAGCTCCTAATAGAGATTATTGGTGGAGCATTGGAACCCCTATGCTTAATGTTACTAATTTTCAGGTAGGGTAGAGTTATGGTGTTTTAGGATTTCTCTTACTATGAAGCTATTAGCCAAGAGAGTTCTGATGAAAGCTTAAAGTAAATTATGCATTGTAGGAGCTGGTGATTTATTGGATTGGAAAGTGAATATGTAATGTGTGGTAGAGTTTCTTAATGACAGAGATGGCTGAATACTTCCTTTTTTGGGTACGTCGGGAAATAAACTAATTAAAATTCTTAAAATCCGTTCAAAAGCCACACGCCACATAGCAGCAGGAGAAGAAACTCCATTTTCTTCACCGCATTCTCCCAGATTATCAAATTTTCTTCAGGCTGGTGACTTCCATTTACTAGAAATTCTACACCTTGGTTCGCCTTCCTCCAAATGTGTCTGAAAGTGGCCCTATTTGCTTCCAACAAATATTTACGATCTTTAATTATAGTCCGAAGAGAGTGACACTGTATGCCCTCTTTGATAAGCTTTGATAGCAAGTAGGCAATCCTTTTTCACTTCCAGTTTTTGATATCCCATTTATTTTGCTAATTTTAGCCCTTGTATGATGCTCCATGCCGCCATGGTAGAGTATTAAATGTTTTGAAATGGATTGAGAATGGAACAACTTTTGTGGCATAAAGTGTATTAGAAAGTGAGGCATATTCATGAATATGTTTACTTCAGAGCTTGCCAGTCAAAAGTATAAAATGGTTCTTCATCTGCATGGCACTTCTGAGGGTGCAGCTTGTGAGGAGGATATCTATGGTGAAGGATTAGTTATGTTCAGTCCCTTGATGAAAGCATCATACATGAATTCTTTTGAAGCTTTACAAATGTGTTGAAAGTCTAAACAGCAAGCTGCGAGATATGTTAGGTGACCTCTCAGCAGGGTGAGGCAAAAGCCTGGAGGCTTACATGATTTGACATGTTTCTTTATATTCTTGAATATACTCGGCTATAATACTTCTCCTCCAACATGCAGAGCCAGTAAGTTATAATGATTATACTTTATTTATCCCAAATATGTCGTGTTTTTCTAGCACGAGTATTTGGCCACAGAAAAGTTGTTATTGTAAATGGTGTACTTGTTACTTTTGGTTGTATTTAAAGAATAGGAAATGAATAAAAAGATTGTATTGACTATTGAGATGGCCTGATTGGTAAAAATAGGACGATGTGTATTTTTCTGGTACATTATATGTTGGTTGATATTTTTGTAGATGAAGAGAAAAAGTATGTAGGTAATTGTATTGACTTTGTCGAGGATATGTTAGAATAGCTAGAATAGGTGAGAGTAGTATGACAATGTCACCCCAAAGTTATAATGGTATGACACTAAATGTGGTTCCTAGAGTAGAAAAAGAGGCTAACTGGTTTTTTAATGTTAGGACACTAAATCGTCAATACTTCAAATACAGAAATGAAATGAAGATGCTTCTCTCTCACCCATTAAAAAGAATGAAGATACTTTCTTTATTCTTTTTGTCCAATTTCAATAGAGAAGCTAATTGGAGGGTGGGGTGGGCACCCAACTCATTTGCTTCTCTCCACTCTTTTACATTGGAATGACTCCTTAAGCTCCACTTACTTCAGCCCTTCCTCTTTTCTCTCAAGCAAACAGTGTAAAGTAGTGTCATTATCAAATTTTATGAAGAAATATAACACACTCTTTCTGAAGCATGCTAAGTAGAGAGTTGGTCGAGCAAATCAGGGTAGCGATGAAGTATTTTATAAAAATTGCTTTTAGATAAGGTTTACAAGGAAAAAGAGGCGTCATTTTGTTGAGGATTGATGAGATCAAGAAATTCCTAATTTTTGAATTTGGGATTGATTTAGGGAATCCTGGTGTACAAAACATCCGGCATACAGGGTTTGGGGAAGGGCCGCAACCCAAGGAGGTGACGTAGATAGTCTTACACTAAATGTGCTGTAATTTGGAAAGTTGATGTTCAGCCGGGATGGAGCTAGGAGAAGAAAGCACTAGGCTTGGGATGTAACTCTTCTTTCTTTAATGCCGGTCATTTGGAAAGAGAGGAATAGTAGAGCTTTTGAAGGCATGGAGATGAGCTTTGCTCATTTGATGAGTAGTCTCCCATCCTGTAATTTCTTTTGGTTGTGCACCCATGTAGTTCCTGTTTGTATAGAGGATTGGGTGTCTTTCGTAGAGAACCATATTTTGTAGGTTTCTCCTTTTTTGTTTGAACACTTATTATATGGTCATGGTGGCCATGTTATTATTAATGAAGTACTTTATCTGATCACACATACACTCAAAAAAAAAAAAAGAAGAAAGAAATGTTGTAATCTGGCTATTTACCATTCTTATTATTTCTAGTTTTTGGTGAAACTGTTATGAGAAGTTAAAGCATTTCGTCTTTTCCTTGAATCAATGCTAGTGGAAAATGTTCAAAAGCATTTGTTATGGTACATGGAAAAATCTTAGTAAATATGCAGGAGTATTGAACTGTGTGATTTGAAGGATAATCAGTCAGAATATTTCTGCCAAGAGGAGAATAATTGTAATAACAAATGCTGTGAGGAAAGACTTCTGTGAAAGGAATTTGACTTTGTCTGAAATCACAGCTGTTCACGGGTTTCTACGTGTCTCTCTTTTGCTCCATGGAATATTTATCCAGTTTTAGCAACTACTTTTTATTACTGTGGTTGTAACCTACCCCATTATTATGCTTATTTATCCATGGCTAGTCCTTGTAACTGCTATTGGTCTATGAATAGCAGGCTAAGTGAGTAATATGTAATGTAGTTCTATGTTGATACTTGTAGGTTTTTGGTGACAAAGCATATGAGAAATTTGGTAAAGGTTTCATTTCGATGCATTTCTCTGATCAACATCTGGGGTCACACAAGAAGATGCTACTGTTCAAGTTTGCTCTCCCTGATGCCAAAAACATGGCTGACATGAGCCGGCTCGTGGCACTTGTACCTTATTACATAGACTTAATTGGAAGATACAAGCTGAGCTCGCATGTGAGTAATTATGGATGAAGTTTTTGTTGTATGTTAAATTTGAAAACATTCATATTTTTAACTTTTGTTTATATTGTTCAGGCCCGCACTAAAACTGATGGAGCAAGAACGAAGGTTGCTCAAGAGATTTACAAAGAACTCCAGAATGCCAGGCAAGAAGCACTGCAGAAGAAAAAGGCTGAACAGAGAAAGAAGATAGAGGAAGCTGAGGCTAAGCTTAGTGCAGAGGCACTTCGCAAGAAAGAGGCTAAAGAGCGTGCTCGGCAGATGAAAAAGGCAATGCCAAAAATGAAGATGACCCGTGCTGGGTAGATTTGAGTTTCTGTGCCATCTCAATCCTCAGTTTCACTGAGTTTGCTTCTTGTATCAGGTAGTTGGGGGATGTCTCTCTGTTGGTTCTGTACCTTAGTTAAGTAGTCTAGGGGTCTTTCTTATTTTGGCCACAGGTCGTGGATTTTGCCTTAGTCTGGTGCCTATTGTGAAGTAATGGGTGCATTTCAGTGGAAATAATATTTTGTTAGAACTGAGAACATTTCTAATTACACTTGAAGTAGAAAATTTAGACTTTAATTTTGGCGGTCTATGTTACTAGGATAATGGCTTGCTACAAAATTTGATGTAGTTTATCTGGCTACTACAGAGCTGGTGAAGCAATCAACTTTCTTGACCCTTTCATAAATTTTTCTTTTATCTTAATCATCATTTTTACCCATATTGTGTAGCAATACAAGATGTGATTCCTTAGAGCTTGTATCAACATGGCCGTAGACAGGCTGAAATGGCCTAAGAACGTGTCTTGCTTGTTCTGCAGGAGGTCCAAAACCTCATGCATTGGGAAATTGGTATGACCTACAAGAACACAAGTATACAAATGCGTGATCTTGACCACTCGTCCGAAATTTTGCCCAAGAATGTTATGGATCTCAACTACGACCATAAATGAAATCTAGACAGGGTAAAGAATATAAATGAAATCTAGACAGGGTAGATTATGCGTAGACATCACGTCTACCTTTCCAAGGTAGAGATGCTGTTTTGCCTTGGTAGTCTTGTAGAAATGAAATTATCAGGAAGCAATGAAAATCTTTCTAATAAAGGGTTGTTATTATATGATCATTTTGAACTTTGAAGTAATAAGAAACAGTAGAGGCATTCCCAAATCCGACTTTGGAGTTTAAACTATTACCCTCTTCCCCAGTAATTGTACGACATATGTATCTCCTCAATAGTAAAAAATACAACATAGGTACTGCGAAATGCATGACAGCATCATCTTTTTAATGAGAAGAAGTTACGCAGCTTTTTCTTGAAGAACATTGATGAAGCTGCACCAAGAATTGGCCAAGTGGTTATGACTGCAATATATGCAAGTACCCAAATTGAAATCTTACTACGCTGAGAAAGCTGATTTAGACATCTTTTAACAGGAACCATCACTGCATCAAAATCTGGTTCAGGAGTCGGATCAAACTGAGTTGTTGCATTTGTTTCTGGCTGCATCGTACTATTCACACCTCTAATACTATCTCCAGCCTCGTCATCTTCGACCGGCAGCTCATTCTGCTGAGTTCCTACTTCACCTGACGGCTCATTGCCAAATGCAGTCACCAATCCGTCTTCTCTGATATTCACATATGGTGCCTGATCAATGGATGATTTCAGGGGACTATGTACTGCGGTAATCTGCATTTGCATAATACAATGACATAAACACTCCCAATCACTCTTAGCATCAAATCTCATTCTGATATACAAAAATTCACCATTGTTTGTCTGAGACCTTCATAATTTCTTACAAATAGAGCTATCGATCAGCATAGCTAATTAACTATGTGAGCTGGTCTTCATAAAGTATGAAAAGTCTCAAGGTGAGTGTACAAATTTGCATACCTTTTTACTATGGATCAGTGAGCTGGAGTTCAAAGCACAAAGAAATTCATCAACAGCCCTAACCCACCTACACACAAGGAGAACATCATAAACTTGTTCTCATTAAGTATTGTTAACATAGCTCATGCTACTTGATCATCACACTTTAATAGAAAACTCGAAAGGGAAAGTTATACATCTGAATACTTATACATATTACTGAATTCTCTAATTTAGATCTCCTACAAACCCAAAGTCTATATTCGCAGATCAGAGAACACAGTTTTTTCATCATAAACTTGTTCTCACTAAGTACTGTTGTCATAGCTCATGCTACTAAGTAGGCATCACACTTCATAGAACTCGAAAGAGAGAGTAATACATCTGAATACTTATTCGCATTATTGGATTCTCTAATTTAGATCTCCTACAACCCCAAAGTCTATACTCGCAAAGAACTCAGGTTTGATCCTAAGATTTTGGAGCATTTTCGCATGCTAAAAGAACTAGATGGTTGAATAATGACAAGATAAATTACTAATCAGATTTAACAAAAACGAGAGTAAAACAAATTGCAATGCCAAAAAACATATCTGATGAGTGTAAGGCAAATTACCAGAGGCTTTTTGCAGTCATCCCTTCAAAATATCCCAAGTGTCCTCCATGGTGTGTGGTAGCTAGTACGATATTTTTGTTTGCCCTGGAAGAGAATCATGTTAATCATGCTATATTTAAAGGCACACAACACTCACTCACACACACACACACACAACAAAAAAAAAAAAAAGTCGTATCATACAAAGATGATTTTGAACTAACGGGACTTCGATATAAGCAACCTCAACCAGCAATAGATAAGGTCAGGTTTCTTGCGCAAATGCTTTCAGTTTCCATTATGTTTTGGCACCAGGCTGACAAATTAAATTATTCTTTCATGTCTTACTTGATAACTATACAGTTATATCCTTCTCAAAACAAGCATATAATCTTGCAACTGCATTAATTCACATGGTCGAGGCATTCTACCCTATCTGGCAATTAGAATTAAAGCTAAAAGGAGAGACGGAGCAACAACAGGATGACATACCGACATTCATCCCATGGAATTGCTTCCTTTGTACAGACTGGATCATCCAAGGCACTAATGCAAAGGAGGGGAACCATCACATTTCCTATATAACTGGTACAGCTAGCTTTCCTGTAATATGTATCAACAGTCTTGGGGAGAGGGGATGGAAATAAATGCTGATTAATTAGCCATCGAACAGATGTGCTGAAAAAGGAGGCAGAGTTATGTTACCTCAAGACCAGCAAGAACACGAGTAGAATAGTGGTCAAAATCTCTGAGAGAACGCGCCTGCAAGAGAAACAAATAAAATAAGCTACACAGAAAAAGATAGATCATCTACTTGTTAGTAAGTTAGTTGCTGTTATCAACTATACTAACTCTTAAAAAATGAATCAGATAAATGTGCCATTATTAGGTGTCGAAAAAGAAGACTTAACCACATACTAGAAGTTAATTTAGTATTGGGAGAGGGCACCTGTGTTTCACAAGCTTCTTGATACTAAAATGGTGCTAAAAGTTCAAAGAGCATCAAAGGTGTCTTCTCCTCTACTACTAGTTTTCTTTCCTATATTCTCCGTAGTAGATGTCTCATCTCAGGAGGAACACCCGAAACTAAAATAAAAGGGATAGACATCAATATATGAGAAGGTACAACTACCCTGGGGCTTACATAATTATATGTCGTCCGTCCTTGGCAATATGATAATTTAATTTTCTATCAGTTAGATATATCATTTACTTTCTTTCGACATATAGACTTCTTATAGTATACTATTCCAGATGCATTCACACATGTTGTATTTCCCCAACTAAAGCACCCACCATTTATGTAAAGTCAGCACTTTGCTCCTTTATAGGAAAACCTATAGTTTGGTTGCATCATGCATGCTAGAAACCTCGAACCTTGGTGATCACAACAACTCAATAACTTTCAAGAAAGGAAACTCCACATATATTTTATCTTTCTTAGCCGGTCCTAGCATGAAATAATCATAGTATCAAAAATGATTTAAAGATTGAATCTGAATACAAAGCATGTGCTACTTCTGCACCACGGTTTAGTGCTAAATGGGTAAGGGTTCGATGATGATACCAACCCGAGAGCAGAATGAGTATAGAGGATTTATATAACCAACCCAACTAGTATCGGACTGATGCTCAATTGATTGATTGATTGATTTAAGTGATCGTCATAGAAGATAAAGCACTGACAAGAGACGAGTAAGAGAAACAGATGACCTTAACAATGCCTTCCCAATCTGTCAACCGAGACATTACTGTCTGATGCCTGCAAAACTCAGGTTTTGCCCCACAAAAGAATCAGGACATCTGATGAAGGCCAATTCAAGAAAAATAAAATAAAATACAAGAGTATTGAATAACATAGAATTAACTTGGGAGTAATCACATCATCATAGCTAGCAAAGCCATTACACGAAATACAATATCAGACTGATAAAGGTGACTAGAGGGACTTACAGCTTGGCATAATCTTTTAACCCAATTGTCAGAGCTCTGTCATAGAATCTCTGCACAAGCCTGCGATTAATATACCTGTCACAAATCTGAAAAAGAAAGAGAAAAGTGGATTTGACTCAGATATATAGAGAGAAGCAGGGATAAATTCTTGTGTGACATAAGCAAAGGACAGAAAAACAAAATCAGGTCCTTGTGGTACAGAATAAACTTAAGAAATGACTAATTTGACTTTTGTTGAATTAGGCTTCCACCATCACTATCTTCATCTAGCATCTTCACAGAATTGTTTCAGGCTACACAATCTTTCCAAATAATGATAATCCAACAGATCATACCATCCAGAATAACCCTTGACCAAAGAATCAAACAATATGTAGTAGAATCCAATTTAATGGGAAGATATACCAGATAAAGAATGACACTATGAAACCAAAGAAATTAGCAACTCATCAGTACCTTAAACAAGAAGGCAGATAATGCAGATTAGTTAGTCTAGATACTAACCAAAAGGTCCCAAGGAGAACATATTGCAGCTGCCCCAACAATTGCAGTATTAACTCCTTCCTCACCAAGATATTTTACCTGGAAATTACTAATGTTGTCAGTAAAATAGTTATTGGCTTCGTCAAGAACATCTACCATATCGCATATGCCTGAACTCACTGGATTCTAAAAATTTTAGAAGAACGCCCATTTGCTTAAAAGCATTCGAAATAGAATCATTAGCACATTGAGTCATGCTTAAGGTTCGTAACATTTCAAACTAAATCAGATGGACCAACTAGTAAACGGAGAATATATTATTTAGATGTAAATTTCTGTACTGCTGCAGAAATTTTTGTAATAGTCACAATGTTGCTATTCACTAGGGATTTTGTATATAAGGATGAAGAACTGACAAAATAAATGTTATGAAATCCATAGAGACAGTTGTCATAAGCTTGTGTACGTGTTGTGTGTGCATGTATATGATCCTTTCAGACAATAACTTCTCTGAAAATATTTACTGCAAAAAGCTATGATAATTCGCTTCCATTACCTTTTAAGTTTAGTTTCAGTTTTCAGGTGACCATAAAGAAGATTGTTTAGTACACAAGTGTTGCAGAATTGTGTGGTCATATAAGGAAAGCTAACAGAATATTCAATTACAACATATGTAATTCCATACCAGAACATTAGCACCAATGCTAAGGCCAACAGCAAATAAAGGAGCCTGAGGGTATTGGGTGTGGAGATGGTCAATGACTTTGCGGGTATCTTCCGTCCATCCAGCATTATAAAAGCAATCAGACTGCCATCAAGGTATCATAAATCTTGAGTTTTCATTGCTCAATAGCCCACAAAACCATATAATGATAGCACAATAAACATTTTACTAGCAGAGGTATGAACCTTAGAGGCTTAGACTACTGCATTAAATTCACTATTTAACTTCTGCTATGTTTAGAAAGAAATTTACAGGTGCAGAGTTCAAGAGGAATGTTAGGATTTTTAGAGAATGATCGAGTCACTGACTTTGTTCAAATTCCTAAATCGACTTACTTTGTATATACATTCAGCTAGTTGAAGAGAAGCTGAAACCTTAGAGTTCAATGAAAGAGAGAACATCACTTGTTTTTGGTGAAATTCTACGTACTACTTATTCCTCAAATCCCCCTTTAAATAGGAGTTTCATTACAACAATTGGAAGTCTAATCTTTATGAAACTAGGAAGCATAAATCTTATGCTAGACTAATAACAATAGCTAACATAAACCTTATTCTAGAATAATAACGAAAGCTACTAACAATATAAATTCTTAATTTAATTGGCCTCCCTACTGACATATGTGTTGCCCACAAAGGCGTCCACAAGAAGGATAAATAAGAAACTAAGAAAAATTTCAGTTTCCTATATTTTCTCAGCCACAGCTTCTAGCTATGCTATGACAATTGAAATCTAGCAACTGAATAAGAAAGAACGGGGAACCTCATCTATCAAGTGACGAATACAATCTAGCAACTGAATAATAGTGAAGAACGGAGGAACCTCATCCATAAAGTGAAACTTGGACCAAGGTAGGAAGTGTTGAACTTACTACAAATGATACCATGGGCATAGACCATTACCTTTGTGGACCATAGTCTACTGTAACCCAAGATATGAGATACTAAAATCCATCTCTCCAGGGATGACTCAAGTACACATTAATTTCATATATCCTTTGATCAATTAGTTTTGCAAATATCTGCAAAATGTTTTAATGCAGTAGAATAGCTGTATCCTAAGGTGGGCTAATATGTAACACGTCAGATTTACTTGATGCATGAAACTAGAAAAGAATTCTTCAATGCAGGGCAGCTACACCTACACGTAAGGTGTTGTGCTTGTGAAATAGTAACAAGGCAGTTTCGGTGCAAAAACTAGCTGATTCACCAGCAACTTAAAATAGAAAGTTCATAGCACCTCTCCGCTGCCGAGCAATTCAACTGATGGAAATATAGATCATATTTTCTCTTATCAAAAGCAACTAAACTGGAAAAAATAAAGTTTTTGCTCAAGGATGGACTACTCACAGTTACTGACACTCCGCCGAGACCTCGATGATTGCTCACGACTACATTCCATCCACATTTGGCCATCTTGAAAGCAAGATGCTTTATGTACTGTTTTAAAGCAGATTTAAGAAAGACTAAAACAAATATTTCCAGTGAACAGCACATGATCTCAAAGAATCATATGATAGAGCTCAATCAACTCTAGTATAAAGTTGAAACACTACAATTTTGTCAAAGCTAGAAGGCCTGATAATATCTATTTGAGAGGAAAAGGGAAGAAAAATGTTTATAAACAGAAAAGAACAGAAGAGAATAAAAACTCGATTGACGAAGAAGTTATGTTTTCCCCAAAATTGATTCACCAAAAGAAAGAGACTTAAAGCCTGTTTGGATTGGTTTTTACTTTTGGATTTATAAGCCAAAAGCCATAAGTTAAAAATTCTAACTTATGACTTTTGGTATATTTTTTTCATTTTAGCTTAAAACCAAGTGCTTATAAGCACTTTTTTAATTTACCCAAACACTCTAAAAGTGTTTCAAAGCTAATTTGGCTTAAAAACACTTAAAATAGGCCAATCCAAATAGGCTCTTAACAAGCAAAAAATTCATAATCTTGAAGGTAACAGAAGAATAGTGACGAAAGCTTACAGCAGAATCAGAATCGCTTGTTAAACCAGGAATCACTAGCACGATGGGACTTTTATCATCATTCTGAACTCCATCAAAACGTTCAATGGATGGCTTTTCAACTAACAAATAAAAAAGAAACAGGATTAGTGGAAATTTAGTACATTAAGTAGCATATAAAAGCATTAGGGAATCAATAATTGATTGATCTGGTGAGAGCTTGAACTTAAGATGCATAGTTGTTAAAGCAAATAATTAGAGATAGTAGCTTTGCATATTTAGCAAGGATGATCCAGAACAGATATCAAGTGCTATTAAAATGCAACCAATTAGATATTCCAAGTCCACCTTAAACATAGGTATCTCAATAAGCTAAAATAATTATTAGTCAACGGAAGTCATTTATGGTTCTTTTATAAAGGAAAAAATTAGAATTTCGTTAATACAATGAAGTCATCAACTCATCTAAAAGCTTAAGTTGTTAGATATAACACACTTTTATTTACTTATTGTATCTTCAACAAACTCATTTATGATATAGGCTGTTGAATAAGCCACCTCAAAAGCAGGCACAAAGATGATTGAGAAAAAAACACTAAAATTCCAAGTTATCTAAGCATAGAAAATCATATTTCATAGAAAGAGGAGAATAAAGCTTCAAACACCCAAAAAATATAAATTCCATCTTTTATTGGTTCATTCTAGAAATTCAAAAGGGCTTCTCCACATGCTAACATATGGAGTTGGAAGAGGATCTTCCATAGCCTTTTTATTCTACTTTATGGTACTTTTATCATCCTTCATTGACTATTCTTATACAAAATAAAAATGGTGACGCAAAATATAAAATCTTCTTTCTTCCCTTGAACCTTCTCCTCGAACAACAAAAAAATTACTTTTGGTCCTCCTCAACTCAATTTCTTTACACTTTTTTAAGTTGCTTCACTAGTTCATCTTTGATATGAACTACTGAGGACCACCTTTCAAGTTTCAATTGTCTAAATCATCCATTCATAAGGTCTAAGTTGTCTAGAACATAAAGCCATTAGAACTGGTTATCCAACACAGTGGGAAAAGTTCTCTATGACTAGAAAGCACCTTCACTACTGGAACTCCATAAAGACTAGATTTCAATCTTGTAGAGTAATTAACCACAAACATTGACATATTCCAGACTCTTTTTCTTTATTTTGAAGTTTAGTATTTTCTAAAATACAAGCTTATCTAATCAAATTATGAGTTGAAACAATCCATCATGAAATGACGGTGACTAGAATGTACTTTACCATCGACGTTCCTTAGCCAATCCAAAGCTATTGTCCCACCATCGGGCAATTGAAATATCTGTCTGGAGACAAGAATGCATTAGTGACCAAAATATAGCAATTCAACTGTAAAAAGTAAGGTATGTGAATATGATCTTTTTTTTTTAACAATCTGAAAGATAACTGCATTGCAGATAATAGGTGCACTGAGCTAAATGTCTGCCAATATTTATGCAACATACAAGAGATACCAAAACTGATATTATTATAGTATGATGCTCTAGATTGAACATTTACGCAGCCCAAGTGATTATAAATGATACAGAACCAAGGACCAAACTGACAAAGAAACTTAAAATTGAACAGGGAGAAAGATGTTCCAAAATTCAAATGCTAAGATTTTGCAAGTGCAAAAGGGTAACTAAAGTAGTTGAAAAATGAGCAGAAGAAAAAGGAAAGAGGTGAAACTAAATAAGTCTGTTATCTGGAGTTGTCACCTTCGGTAGTTGCAAGCAGGTGCTCTTCCAAAAAACTGCAAAAAGGCAGTTTGAAGATGAGGACTGCAAAGCCATAGAGTAGATGAAAACCTGCAATAAGCAATGGGAAAAATTCCAATGAATAAACAAAAAGCCATGTGTACTCATGAAATACAAACTTCAGTTCAAAACTCAGGATTCAGACCGTCCTATCACTTGCAAGACACAGTAAAGTATGTTCTCTAGAATTAACACTTTTTGGTTACTTATAAGATATATTCCTTCTATCCCATTTTACGTGGCAGGATTGGAATTTCGAGATTCAAACTTCTTAACTTTTACGTGGCAAAATTGGAATTTCGAGATTCAAAACTCAGGATTCTGACCATCCTATAACTTGCAAGATACAGTAAAGTATGTTGTCTAGAACTAACACTTTTGTTACTTATAAGGTCCCAATTTTACATGCCACCATTGGAACTTCGAGATTCAAACTTCTTTTAACATTGACCACAAATTCGTACATACAAGCTTTAAGTTTGTCAAAATAAAATCACAGTAACTGGGACCATGTAAAAGGACTATAAATCACAATAACTAATAATTTAGAATATCTAAAAGGGCATATCAAGAAAATTTAATTAAAAAAACTTAATTGACTCTCGAAATTCCAATAGTGCCATGTAAATTGGGATGAGGGAGTAATTAACTGATTACACCAACAATTGCTCAAAAACATATCTTAGCACATGATTTAGACTAACAATCCAACTGATAAAATGGGTATTTTGAGTGGTTCCAAATCATCATCAATATAATACCAAAATTCCATAAATGATCAAGAACCAGAAAGAATTCGAATGTACCAAGATTATATTTTTCTTCAACCCCTTAATCAGTTTTTACCTTCCATTAAGAGTTTTACATTTGGAAACCACATCTTGATACAGGTCACAGCAAGAGTTGAAGGTTAAAGACACGGGCTGTCCCCTAAACGCCGTGAATAAATTTTGAAAGAAGTGAATCTCCACGAAATGATAGAGAAAAACAGAGAGTAAAAACAGAAAACCCAACAAATAATGAGAAATGGGTATCAAGAAAGCAGCTTTAAGCAGAAGCTCATATGGGGAATCTGAGCTTAACTCAAAGCAATCCATGCTGATCTAATAAAGTTTTGGTGTTTTTTTTTTTTTTTGCTTTCTTGAAAAAAATTCAAGAAAGATTGATGGGAAGTTTGCAGCAAGAGGGTACTTCGCAGGCCGACTAAACTATTTGAGAGGTGGAATAAAATATAGGCTAATTTTAAATATGTATATATAATAAATTAATTAATTATAATAATATAATTATATTCTATTTATATTTTAAAAAATAGTCAAAAAACACAAAAAATATACCGAGCATGTTTGGAAGAACACCTGGTAATTGAATTTGGCATGATTGGATGTAATTACACTATAAATAATTGGTGAAACATAGAATTACATATTGATTATTTTTTAATTTTTTTTTAATTGTTATTTGAATTTATTTTTTATTTTAATTATTTATATTATTCTATTTTTTTCTAAAACGAAGTTTTACGTGGCCCTTGCATGGGTCTGTGAGATTTGATATAGACAGATGGTATCAAATCTGAGCACCTTGCCTCAAGCTGAATCTTTGTTTTATTTTATTTAAAATAGTAAAATAAAAATAACAATTTCTGGTTAAATTACATTAATACAATTCTTGAATTGTTTGTTACAATAAGTTACTTTAGTTATTTTGTATTTTCTGAATTCAGAATCCAATAGAAAATAAATTCTTTACTCTAGTAAAGATAAAAATAAAATTCAAGTATATTTTATATTTTTCTAAATTTTACTTTAAAATTACATTGAATATATTATTGTTACATTTTCTTGAATGTTAAAGCATAAAATTTGTATGTGAAAAATCATGAATTTAGAGGTGGTTAGATTTTTTTAGGGGCTATCACTCTTTGTATATTCTATCAAATCAAAATTACACAAATAATTAAAACAAAACTAGTATCAATATAATAAAAAAGAAGTAATGTTAATCATAATTTCATTTTTATTTATATAAAAAATAAGTTCAAGGTTAAAATTATTCACATTTATTAAACTTGAATAATTTTAACAAAACATAGAATAACTATAATTATAATAATTGATAATTTATAATATATATTACATATAAAAAAATATAATATTTATTATATGATAGAAGAAAAAATTTGAAAAAGAAACAGAAGAAAAGCAAAAAGTAAATAAAAAGGATAATAACTTAACGGGAGAATAAAATAAAAGAAGAGGTAAGGCACATAACAGGTTGCGACTTACCTAAAATTTTGACAGTCGCCTTTGGTGGTTAAAAATGGTAGTAAATTGCATAGGCTAAGGCGCACGACAGATTGCGCTTTTATCATTTTGGTATATGAATAAATAAATAAATTATCCTTTTTGAAACTTTTCAAGAAATTTATTACTCTTATAGCTTTAGATTCACTAATAAATATTACAAAGATAAATATGTTTTTACATTCATTTTTATTTGTAATAGTTTGACTGGGACACTCATTAAGAAAATAATTTTTAATATTTATATTTTATCATACTAACAATAAAATATATAAAAAAAAACTTTTTTGATATATTAAAAGTGACAAATAAAAATAAAATATATTTAAAAAAATAAATAACAGATAAAAATAAACGAAGAGAATACTTCTTCATCCCTTTCTTATAGTTGTCACAATTTTTAATATATTTTTTCATCATATTGATATGATATGACAAAAATTATAATCAATAATATTTTTAATATTTTTATTTTAAAATATTAAATTTATTTTAAAAAAATATAATAACTAAAATAGTAGGAATGACATTATTTATGTAATTAGATAGTTGGGGACCTCACGACAAGCAGCCAATATGGAAATTCGAGTGTTCTACATTAACACGTGACAAATTGACAATAAAGGTTGTGGCTGTGAGCCAAACTCACAATAGAGTATATCATTTTTTTTCCTCATGTTTTTTATATTTATTCCTAAAAAATTTAAAATATATTTATAATTTATACTGATTTTTATTTTTATAAAAAAAAATAGTTCTATAATATAAAAATATTTGGTACAGTAAAAAAGAAAAAGAATAAAAAACCACCCATAGCTTCTTTTTCTTTGTAATAATAAATATTAAAAAATTTTAATGTTGTAAAAGAAAAGGTAAATTAGTGTAGACATGGAGAATCTTTTTGTAAAAAGATATCACAACACATCTGATATACTTCTTCCGTTTTCAAAAGAATAATATATTTTTCTTTTTAGTTTGTTTTAAAAAAATTAACTCTTTTCCTTTTCAAATCGTATATTTGACATAACTTTAATTTTGGATCATAAAATTAAAAAGTTTTTTTATTTTTTTAAAATTCATATCAAATTAAATTTTTTTTTTTTTAAAATGGAAAAAATATATAAATAGCAATGGGGAATGGGTTACGGAAGTGGATGAAAATGAGGCGAAGAATACATAATTAATGTGAAATTTGACTTTTCAATTTTCAATCTTAAAGAAAATATCTAATAAAATTTTAACCAAATTAAACATAAAAAAAAATTAAAATATTTTGCAGAAATTTAAGGAAGGAAGGAAGAAGGTGAAGAAAGAGCAGAAAAAGCACTTAACGGCCAGAAGAAAGCACAAACTGCACTTCGCTTGCAATTGTTGACAAAAATTGATAATTGGATTATTTGGGGGTAAGGAATTCAATGGACATTTTGTCTTTTTATTTTTTAGACACTTTATAAAAGAATGTTTCTTTTTTCTTTTTTTTTTAATAATTTGTTTTTTAGACACTTTACAAAAGATTGTTTCTTTTTTCTTTCTTTTTTAATAATTTTTTAATTTCAACTTTTCATGTGACATGTTTAAAAGATTAAAGTATATTTTGCTACATGTAACATATTTTTAATTTAATTTAACATCGCAACATTCAAGTTTTACTTAATTAACTTCAAGTCAAATCAAAAGTATTTCTTTGTTGTTTGATGACTTTGGAAAGCTTAAGAAAGATAAATGATCGAAGAACAAACAATTGTAAATGGCTTTTAGTTTTTTCAGAAAAGGGTCAAAATTGCCCCTGAACCATGCAAAATAGACCACTTATACCCTCCGTTAGATTTTTGGACCAAAAATACCCCTGCCGTCGTTATCTTAAGAGACCACAAATACCCCTCAAGGGTTAACAACACACATGTGGCAAGTCATGCGACACTAATTCCGCCACCTAAGCTGTCAACTAGGATATCATATAAAATTAGATTTTTTTTAAAGAAATAAATAAATATTTTCTACTAATTTAAAATTTAATAAATATTTTTTTAATTATTTTTTATTTATTTCTTTAAAAAAAAATCTAATTTTATATGATATCCTAGTTGACAGCTTAGGTGGCGGAATTAGTGTCGCATGGCTTGCCACATGTGTGTTGTTAACCCTTGAGGGGTATTTATGGTCTCTTAAGATAACGACGGCAGGGGTATTTTTGGTCCAAAAATCTAACGGAGAGTATAAGTAGTCTATTTTGCATAGTTCAGGAACAATTTTGACTCTTTTCCGTAGTTTTTTTAAGAAGAGGTATCAATGGGATTCTTTTAATCTCTTAGAACAGGGTAATCATGTTCAACATGCAATTGAATTATAAGGTAATTACAGGTAAATCTTTATGACAAACATTAATCCAATAACATAGTAACAATGATAACCTATCATAGAGGTTAAATTAATCTGATAATTATGGAAGACATCTGCACAATTGCCTATATATAACTTGAAATATCAGATTCAGAGACATAAAATCAGAAGAATGGTTAAAAGTTTCTATTACAAAAACTTGCATAGAAGCAGCTAAATAAATAGCTCTTATTCATTACATATGACCATTTTTAAATAATAATAAGAAATAGTACAGCCTTAGCAACTCTACTTTTACAATAAATGAGATATTTAAAATTCTAAATCCGACTTTGTATCTCAGCTTTTCCCTCCTTTCTCTAGGGATTGTATGATAAATGTATCAACAACAATGAATATAATGTAGGTATGGCCACATGCATGACATCGTCATCTTTTCGTTGAGGATGAAGAGATAATGTTGCGCTTTTTCTTGAAAAACAGTGAACCCAGAATTGGCCATGTGGTTGTGATAGCAACACATGCAAGTACCCACATTGAAATCTTACTACGCCGAGAAAGCTGATTTAGACGATTTTTAATAGGAACCATCAGTGCATTCATATTTGGGCCACGAACAGGATCAAATTGAGTCGTTGCATTAGGTTCTTGTTGCACCGTGCCATTGTTAACTCTAATATTATCTCCATCCTTGTCATCTTTGACCAGTTGCTCATTTCCTATTTCACCTGATGGCTCGTTGCTAAATGCAGTCACTAAACCATCTTCACTTATATTCACATATGGTGCCTGATCAATTGATTTCAGTGGACTGTTCACTGTGTTATTTTGTATCTGCATAATGCAATGTCATATGACATAACTTTCAAGGTTCCCCAAATATCATGCTGATATATCGGAATTCAGTGGAGCCTTCACGATAACTTACAAGTAGAACTATCAAGCAATATAGCCTATTAACTACCTAGGCAAGCTTATCTTTAAAATCATGAGCAAATTAAAGGCAAGTAAGTGTGAAAATCTGCATACCTTTTCTCTACGGATCAATGAGCTGGAGTTCAAAGCACAAAGAAATTCATCAACGGCCCTAACCCACCTGCACATAAGGAGGACGTAATAACTTGTTTTCATCATGGATATAATACAACTAAATTAGTCACCAGACACTTCAATATAAAACTTGAAGGGGTAGAGTTATGAGACACAGATTACTCAATTCTCTAATTCAGGTTCCTACAATCACAAAGTGTATCTCACAGATAACTCATTTCTTTTCTGGATCCTTGGTTTTAGAGTATTTTCACATGCTAAATGAATTGAGATGACTGAATAATAGCGACATGCAATGAAAATTGAACAGAAACAAAAAGTAAAATAATTGAATGCCAAAAACCATATCTGTGATGAGAGGAACGTATATTACCAGAGGCTTTTTGCGGTTATCCCTTCAAGATGTCCCAAGTGTCCGCCATGCTGTGTGGTAGCTAGTACGACATTTTTGTTTGCCCTGAAAGAGAATCAGGTTGTTATGCTATATATATTTACAGTAGCAGAAGTGAGAAGACATAGTATTCAAAGCAAAAAGATTATGATTCTCAGGCCTCAGGGGCATACAGAGATGATATGAGGATGACTTTGAAGTAGGTTTAGGTGGATAGTATGTTTTCAGAATATTTAATTCAGTGAGGGGGGGGGGGGGGGGGGGGGGGGGGGGGGGGGGGGGGGG
>JBCEWC010001430.1:0-41206 GCA_038996855.1 Solanum aculeatissimum
ACCCATATTCTTTTCTACATGTTCTAACCATGTAGGGGACGAGGGTGATATCTATATTCTCCCGGACGACGTTTGATTTCTTGTTGAAGAAGTTGCTAGTGGTGAGCCCTCGTGTTCAAGGGAAATAGCCACCGTCTATCTACCTTTTTATTTTCATGTATTTACTTTCTATTATCTTGAGGGTGAGCCTCAAGCTTGTCGAGGGCCCGCTCATCTATGTAGAGTCATTGTTGGACAAATCTTTACTCTAGTACATTTGATTCGTATGTTGGATTCTTGGCTGTGTAATATGATGCTATTTCACTTGATTTATGATCATGTTCTCATGTTATGATAATGAATTGAATGTTGAGTATGATGAATGATTATGTGCTATGTGCAAGCATATTTATCCCACTCCCGTGTTGTCCCCATAACTTGAGTCCCAAGTCCCTAAATCTCTATAACTTATGTGCTACGTGTTTAGATTCCACATTTCCAAGCCGATGATGAGTGTAATGATGCTATGATGGCTTGATCGAGGCCATTCGGGTCCTCTTTAGCCATGTCACATCTAGGCCCCTATCCGGGTCGTGACAGACAACATGTAGGATGGTAAGTTAAGTTCACCAAACCCTTTGATCTAGACAAGAGGTAAATTTCACTACGTGATTTGATCCATCCCCCCCAGTGTGACATTACTAACCCTTGCCTTTTGTTCCAGTAGAACCACCCCTTAATTCAGTAAGGTTGACTAGATGAGAGGGATCACATTGAGTCCTGTTAATTATTCCCTTTTCCCATTCATTACCACCTTGATCCAGTCGAGAAGAATTTGGGCAAGTTTTAACATTGGCCAGTGTTAAAAGGTATTCACATAGAAGGGTATAATTAATACATACATACACACTTTCCAAGAATTACCGATTAACCAAATTTTACCTTGTTCATTCTTCATGGTTCCCACAACCCTAGTTGTGGATTTAGTTATGCATGATCATTTTAGATAAAGAAATCATGTTATAGAATAGCATAATTAAACACTTACAATGATGAATTAAAGAATAAGCAATCTGAATCTTCATAAGAAATCACAGCGTAATAGATAAAAAATAATCAAAAAATTTTGAGTTCTCAATATTCTCTCACATTCTCTCTCTATTCACTTCTATTTCATATGTAAAATCCTAAAAAATACCTTATTTATAATAAGTAAAAACTAAATCTAAAACAAAATAGGAAAACTGGAATTGTCAGGTCCTACGAGCAAGGTTACTGGGCTTCATATACTTCAAGGCACAAAATCTGTTGTCCAACCTACAAGATCTTCATACGAGTCGTATTATGACTTACGACCTATAGGGGGTTTTGTCTCTCAATATTACTGAAATCCGTCAAAATATGATCCTGCAGGCACGATCGTATCTATGACCAGTCATTAAATCTATGACCCGTTTGATAACTCATGGATGTAACATCTGAAGCATGGCCTTTCATTGGATTTGACTCTCTAAACCCACCTAAATCCCGTGGAGTGAACCAAAACCCATAGAGTGACTCGTAAATCACCAAAAACTTCAAATCTGCAGCACTTTGTACAAAATCATCCCAATTCCTGTAATCATGTGAAAAAACATAAAAGCACATCAAACCCACTAATATCCCTTTGAGAACACACAAAATTCTAAGTTTTAAGCATCAAACGTGTTGTATTTTTGGCAGCACATCAAGTATCAACGGCTAGAATGAATGTAAAATGCAATTTTAAACATCAAAATCATAAAACCTCCCAATCTTTGCATTGAACATTATTTAAAACAAGTTTCATGACCGTACATGCATGTTATGACATGAAAATGCAACAATGAAAGGATTCAGAACCTCTTAAGAATGAGTGACCTATTAACTTAGTGTCACGATTTGGTCCCGGTAATGATGGCGCCTATTAGACAACCTACATGCAATCCAATAACCCAAACCCTAGGGCACTTGTCCTAGCATCTAGTCAAGCTCAAGACCAACACAATAATATAAATAACCAAAATCTATCCAAAACTTGGAAGTCAACTGTACAGAACTACAATAGATGGAAAGTATATGTTGATATTCATATGATCAAGAACACAATATAATATAAAAGACGAGAGTGATCATACAAATACATAGTACTACAATACAAGGACAAAGTCTAAAAACAAAGACGATTATCAAAAGAAGGAGACTATCACGAAGCAGAGATGTTGATGCTCACCCAAAAGAAGTCTCTTGCACTCTCGGATCCCCCGAACTTAGTTCCCCTGACTAGAACTTGGACTTTCCCCATGAGAAGATGTAGAAGTAAGGGTAAGTACCAAAATAAGGCACCCAGTAGACATCATCGGCCGATCACGTGAAACAATATACATAACGAAGCTCAAATCCATATAAAAGTAACTATCCCACAAATCAACCCGTAACCTCAAACTGAACCAAAAACTCATGTTGTATGTTGGTGAAAGGCCCTAATATCCATGCCTGTACACCACCTAGGCCCCCATAAGACCGTGAGGTATGCCTGCACAAAATATAACTACCAGATCGTCACTAAACCCCACAGACTCATCATAGAGCTCAATTCTCCATATCATCAGATCAAGGGTAAGTTGTACGTAGGTGTAAGGCCCTAGTATCTATGCCCGAACACCCTCCGAGCCCCCATAAATCGAGGAGGTACACTCACGCATAATCTGTGTTTGAATAGATATGTGGATCCAAGGGTAATCAATCATGGGGACTTGCCCCAACAATCATAAGTTAATTGAGTCCGCAACCCTATGCCGGCACATGGCACCCAATTCAAAATATACATGTGTAACTGTGGGATGTATCCCCCACAGGAGAAAGAATCCCCCCTCACATAAATAATAATGTCTCACCTCAGGGTGTTAATCATGGGGACTCGCCCTAAAAATGAAATCAGTAGGGTCCTCGACCCAAATCACCTAGTGTGTAACATAACTAGCAGGGTTCGCGACCCAAAACATCAACAAGTGCTTGGTCCTAGGAATTGACATTAGAAGCCCAACACTCAGGCGTGACCATTGAAACTCAGAACCTCGAGGAATATAATCATAGACTAAGATACTCAGGCGTGGTCATCGGTGCTCGAAAAATAACAAGGAGTGTCATCTAGGGCTTGAGGTGTCAAACAACCACTCACTCAACCAATCTATCCAGATCCAGAACTCCAAAGTCATATCATGTCTAGAGTCAATATAGCCAATGACGCTCACAGTATAGGTATCCCAAATATCACCATCGCTCTGATAATAAAAACTACACCCTTGTCTCAGATACCCAGAATAAAAAACCAACAGCTAACAACAATACACGGGATCATATGTCTCAATAATCAGTAAAGAAATTAGATCTAACATGCTGTAACCCAGTTAACCATAGGTAAAAAAAATATAGAACAATAATAATAACATATCATAAACCTCTACAATTACTAGGCTCAACAAGAGCATATCCAAATCCAAAACAAGTCACAGTACTACAAGTATTCAAAAAGTAGCCTCACAATCATCATATCTCAATACATCAATGGAATGCTCTCACAAACAATAACATAGGTCAGAATACGTACATGTTTCACGATATCAATCTATATACAACCCTAATCAAGCCTCCCTATAATTTGTAGTACCCAAACATATCAAATCTACAAGATTCACAGTCGATAACACAAAGTATCACACTATCATAATACATAGTTTGCATGCAGAGTACAACTAACATCTCACATACATCGCAGTTCAACATGCACATAGTTTTTACCAGTCTAAGGTTAGGGAAAGCCTAGCTTACCTGGCTATCGATGTGTTAATCTCCAAATTACTCTACTAAAGATTTTCCTCTCTAAATGGCCTCCCGATGCTACTCGATTGTGAAAATATAGCCCACCATATTAAGGTCAATTTGGCTGTATTAACTTGAGAAATAGGTTAAATTGGGCCAAAAAGGGCCTAAAAGGGAAAAATTGGAACTATGCCTGAAATCCAAAAAAAAACCTCTAAAAACATTCCCCATAATAACCCAAGTCTCAGCCAAAAATCCATCCAAAAATGAACTCTAGAAGACCTAGAAAAATCCCAACAACGAAGTTAAAATCTACCGAAAAAATATTCTTTCCAAAATTTCACGATCACAATTCTAAAAAACTAGACAATTACAACCAACACCCAACATATCACAACATTCCCCTCAAAACATAGAATAGTTTAGGCTCAAATTTAATTCAATTTCATCAAGAATCAATTACAAAATCAACACGTAAAGTTTTTCATAATTTTGAGAAGATAATCAACTAAAATAGTGAATTTACCTTGAAATACGCACTGAATCCCAAATCCAACTTCACCATAATGTTTCTTGTGATAAACCAAGTCATGTGGACCTTTGATTTACAAAAATGAACTTGAAATGAAAATTTTACGAGCCTTTGAACTTTTGAGAATGAGCTGTTCATGAAGGGTTGAGCCTATATAGGCCGCCTCACAGGCCTCCATGAATGCGGACCAGGTTCTGCAAAATCGAAGCTTTAAGGATCTCTCGTCTACTAATGCACTAGGTCTCTCCGCGAATGCAGAGGGTAAAATTGTTGGTAGTACAACAGCAGTTCCAAAAACTTCCTCGGGCCATTCCCGGGACTACCAATGTCCATTTTCCATAAATAAATAGTTTCACCACCCAAATTTTGATGTTCTGGATCCAATGGTGCAATCATAACTTCTAACGGAGCATCCTATTAAAAAAACAGGGTCCCGCTTCTTTTCGATTATTTTAGCTAAAAAGAACTGAGGAGGTCAAAATGCAACTAGATGTCCCCATCAATGGGCAAAGTATCAATTTAGATTATTTTTGACAGTCCAGAGCTGACCAAGCCATAAATTTTCCATTTCGAGTGCGTTTAGCTGGGATTTTACAAAATCACAATTTTATCTTTTTGTTGAACTCAATTTGCAACTTTTAGTTCAAAATCATATCAAGACCTTCTATCCTAGGACCAACTACCCTCCCAACACAAACCGGCCATTCCAGAACTGATGGAGCTGTCTAAATATTATTCCAAGGCCATTTACTAGGGTTTTGTTAGAAACTTCATGTTAGTAGCTTTAACTTCTCGCTAACTTTCAAACTTGCACAATTGTCAACCAAATAACACAATCACCACCTTGATAGTATTAATAGGTCATGATAGGTTTGAGGTCCTTAGACAAAAGTGTAAAACAACAAAAATAGCACAAAAACACATAATTGACCTATAGGGTCATTATAACATCCCCCACTTAAAAGACTTTCATCCACAAAAGTAAAGTAGAAAACATACCCTATGGCTCAAATAGATCGGGGTGTTGCTCCCACATTTGTGCCTCCATCTCCCAGGTAGCCTCCTCGACCGGACGGTGTCACCACTACACCTTAACCATTGGTATGACCCTGGAGAGCAACTATTTGGTATCTCTTGCTGAAATGGCCACCGACTCATCAACAAAAGTCAGATGGTCATCTAACTCAACCAAATCATACTGGAGCACATGGAACTCATTTGGAATGTATCGACGTAGCATAGACACATGGAACAGGGGGTGAATGGCAGTATAAGCTTGAAGTAGGGCTAACTCATAAGCAACTGGCCCAACCCGTCTTAAGATTTCAAAAGGCCCAATATACCGGGGACTTAACTTACCTCGTCTCTCGAACTGCATGACCTTTTATAGGGGCGACACTCTCAGGAACACCCGATTTCTAACCTCAAATTACAAGAACCAATATCTACAGTCAGCATAACTCTAATGTTGACTCTGAGCTGCCCTCAGTCTATCTTGTATAACCCAAACCATGAATAGGGCATCCTGCAACAAATCTATTCTATATGGACTCAACTTTGTAGACTTAAACCACCCGTCAGGAGTACGACATCGCCAGCCATATAATACCTCAAATGAAGCTATCTGAATGCTGGTATGATAGTTGTGATTATAGGCAAACTCAGCTAATGGCAGAAACTGATCCCGCTGACCCCCAAAGTCTAACATACAAGCCCGTAGCATATCCTCCAGAACATATATAGTGCGCTGGGACTTGCCATCAATCTTGGGGTGGAATGTTGTCCTTAAATCAACGTGGGTGCCCAACTCTCACTAAAAAGTCCCCCAAAAGCTGTAGGTAAATTGTGACCCTTGATCAGATATGATAGGTATGGGTACCCCATCCAACCAGACTATATCTAAAATGTAAATATGGTCTAATCACTCAATACTAAAAGTAGAACGGACAGGAAGGAAGAGTGCAGACTTAGTCAACCAATCAACTATCACCCAGATGCTATCATAACCCCTGGAAGTATAAGAGATCCCTACAATAAAGTCCATAGTCACACACTCCCACTCCCACTCGAGAATGGACAATGGCTGAAATGTCCCACTGGTCGCTAGTGCTCAGCCTTTACCTGTTGGCCACTGAGGAAATGCGATATATACTTTGCAATAGCTCTCCTCATGTCATCCCACCAGTAATGCTGCCTTAGATCTAGATACATCTTAACTCTACCCAAATCTGAGAACTCCCTCTGAATCAACTGTAGTCTAATCCCCAATACCCTACAACACTTTGTTTTAGAGACCCACTAATGACTTATCCTCGATCTTTCAGAACTAGATCTGATCAACCAGTGACGATTGAGCCCCAATAAAGGCCAATACTTGACTGGAGTATGAAATATCCAATTGGACCAACTGATTAGCTAGGGACCGAATGTCTGAAGCTAATAGACGCTCCTCTGCCAGGTGTGATAGGCTGCCTGTACTCACCGCTTTCTGGCTCAAGGCATCCTCTACTATATTTGCCTTGCCCGGATGATATAGAATAGAAGTATCATAGTCAACCAACAACTCAATCTACCATCTCTAGTAAGAATTCAGGTCATGTTGAGTCATAATATACTATAAGCTCGGGTGGTCTATATAAATATCACAATGCATAGCGTACAAATAATGCCTCCAGATATTGACTGCAAACACCACCATCGCCAACTAAAGGTCGTGCGTGGGGTAGTTATGATCATGGGCCCATAATGGATGAGAAGCATAAGCAATAACTCTACCCTACTGCATCAATACACAACCTAGCCTGATATGGGAGGTGTCACAATATACCACAAAACTCTCTCCCTTAATAGGGAGGGTCAAAACATGAGCAGTAGTCAACAACTCCTTCAGCCTTAGAAAATTGGCCTCACACTTCTCGGACTATAAAAATAGCACACCCTAGCGAGTCAATCGATTAGAAATAGTAGAAAATCCCTCAACAAACTGTCTCTAGTACCCTGCTAACCTAACAAAAATCTGAACTTCTATCACTGAAGTAGGCCTATGCCAGCCATAAAATGCGTCGACCTTAGCCGGATTCACCCTAATACTCTCATCGAACACCACATCACCAAAATAAGTCACAAACTCAAGCCAAAACGCACACTTAGAAAATTTAACATACAACCTATGATTCTGGAGTGTCTGTAGCACAATACGAAGGGGTTGGTTATGCTACTCTCGACTCGGTGAATATAACAAAATATTTTCAATAAAAACCACAATAAAAGAGTCCAGATACGACCAAAATACTCAAGTTATAAAGTCCATAAACACTGCAAGGGCATTAGTTATCGCAAAAAGTATGATTAAGAACTTATAATGCCCATAATGGGTCCAAAAGGCAGTTTTCTGAACATCCTCTACTCAGATCCTTAACTGGTGGTACCCCAATCTCATATCAACCATAGAAAACACGGATGACCCCTACTACTAATCAAATAAATCATCAATACGCGACAGAGGATAACGATTCTTCATCGTCACCTTATTCAGCTGTCGATAGTCAATACCCATTCAGAGAGTCTTATCTTTCTTCATCAGAAACAAGATAGGAGCTTCCCAGGGAGAAACATACGACCGTATGAATCCCAGATCTAGCAAACTTTGAGGCTGTGAACTAAGCTCCTTAAGCTTTATAGGAGCCATGCGGTACAGAGGAATAGATAGGGCTTAGTTCCCGGCTCAATCTCTATTGCAAAATCAACCTTCTGCTCAGGCGGTAACCTAGGAAAATCTACTACAAAAACAACAGGAAACTCACATATAAATAGAACAGACTCCACAATAGGAGTCTCAGCTATCACATCATACACATGAGCTAAATAAGTTGAACACCCTATAGAAATCAATCTTTGAGCCAGAATATAGGATATAATACCTGTAAGACCCTGACTCACAGACCTCTGCCCAACCACTGGAGACATTCTCGGTATTACCAAGGTAACAGTCTTGGCATAACAATCTAATATATCATGATGTGGGGCCAACCAATCCATACCTAAAATAAGGTCAAAGTATAGCATATCAAGTAATATCAAATCATGCCAAGTGTCAACACCATAAAGAGCAACCATACACCCTCTGCAAACATGATCAAGTACTGACGAATCCCCTACCAGGGTCGATAGCCGAACCCTAGAGGATAGAGGCTTGGGAGTCACACCCAAGCGAGAAACATAGTACATAAACACGTAAGAAAACATAGAACCTGAATCAAATAAGGCTGAAGATGGCTGCTAGCATACAATAATCATACTTGTGATGGCCTTATCAGAAGCCTCAACCTTGGCCTATGCTGGTGCGACATAAAAGTGGACTTAACAACCTCTTCTCGAACATCACTACCAGCCTCGACTGTACTACCCTTGGAGGGCTCTCTGGAACCTTATTGATAACCTTATTGATCCTTGCACTAATCATCCCGACGACCATGATCCTGGCCCCTACCCCTACCACTTGGTGTAGGAGCTGACCTGGTGAGTTGTGGGGTGGAAAGTGTTGCCCTATGCTCTGGATAGTCTATAAGCCTATGATCTGGTGCCCCAAACCCAAAATAACTCGATATAGTCCTATCTCTATGATCATAGTCATGTTGACTCGATCTAGATGCAGTAGAATCGTGACTACCTATAGAGGATGACCCAACTGGCCTTGAAAAAACTGAATCACTCTCCCTCTGTCTGCCCAGCGAGATATGAAGAATCACCCATTTCATAAGTAATCGAGCCCTGATGGCTACCCTCAAAAGCCTATAATGATTTCTGGTGTGGCCAATTGGTCAAACCTTGAAGACCTCTCCTCAGAGGTCTGTCCCCCAGCACTCGAAATCCTATTTTGGAACCACTGAACTCTCCCTCATGTCTAGCCCGCTTATCACTTCCCCCTTGGGCCTCACAACTAATCTACTCTAACGAGCGAGCATGATTAACAATGTCCAATAATAATTTCCTGAAGTCACCAATGTATGGGTGCTCATCCTCAGCTGAGGCCTCAACCCCCGTACAAAATAATGAATTCGCTCCTCCTCAGAAGGTAAAATAGTTGTAGCATATTGGGAGAGATCCTGAAACCTAACCTCATACTGGGACACAGTCATCTGGACCTTCCTAAGTCGTACAAAATGATCTCGATGTCAATCTCTGAAGCTCTTGGGCACAAATCTAGTCATAAAGGTATCTGTGAACTCTGTCCAAGTCATCGGTGTGGAACCTACTAGCCTGGTATCTTGGGAATTTTGCTACCACTGCTTGGCAGCATTATTAAGAAGATATGCAAGAAACTCAATTCCATGAAACTCCTGCAGTTGCAAAGCCTATAATCACTCCATGAAGGTTGTCAGAAACTCCTGTGCATCCTCCCCCGCATCTCCTAAAAACCTTGCCCGGGCCAGTCTCAAAAAGTACCCAAGTAGTCGCTGGTCCTGAAATAGTACAACTTTCTCCGACTGGGTCGGGACCTCTGGAACTACAGGACTTGATGATGCCTAGACTAGAGAAGCTGGAGATGGCGTTGCATCCTATTGTAGGGCTCCAACCGCTGCCAAGATCTGTCCAATAACCGCCGCACCTCTGGGGTAACTACCAAATTTTTTTCTGGTCGTTAAAGATAAATTTTAATCCAACATTAACGAGGGGATAAATTTGATAGTTAAAAATATAGCATCCCATCGTTAAAACATATTAGTTAGTGTAAAAATATATTTTAATAAATATGAGTGCAAAGAGATCAGACCAAATCATGTTATAAGTATAACAAGTGACATTTTGTTAATCATTCCATCATTCTGATAAGTATTTTTCATCTTTTATAATTTTGCTTATTTCATAAAAAAAGTTAAGTAAAAAGAAAAAATATTAATTTATTATTTTCTAATGACTCTATCCATCATTCTTATTATAGTCAATTATATAAAATTTTGAAATATTATAAAAATATTTAGTTACAAATTTTTTGGCACAATGTTTTTTAACTTAAATATTTTCTTGATATAGTTTATATATATGTTTTTATTGTGAGAGATAATTTATTTATCTTTACTTAATCTTTTTAAAGATGCAAGATGAAGTAGGTCTAAACAAAATATTTTAATGAACACAAAATATTAAAAATAGAAGTAATAATATTAAATATATAGTTATGAGTTTATGAGATTAATTTAAGGTAGAAAAGTTATATAAATTTGGTAGTAAGTAATTTTCTCAAGAGGATAGATGTTTCTTCACTTGAAAATTATCTCGATCAATAGACTTAAGAATCAGTATTCAGTAATAATATTTCTTCTAATAAAAAAATATATATTGTGTCGACTTTTATTTTCATTATTGATTGTAAAAGTAACAACTGTATACAAAGAAAAATCATTCCTTTGAGTTATAAAAGTATAAAGTGAAATTTTACAAACATAAAATTTTAAAAACTTTACATGACATATAATCAACTACTAATTCATTAAGAAATCATAATATTTTTATTATTTAAATTTTACGATGATGTAATTGATTTGTATCATAATAATTTTAATAATATTGAACTATTTATATTAAGTGAATATTGTTAATATAAAAAGTGAAACTAAAAGAAGTTGGGGATTTTATCCATGAAGCAATGTGCAAAAAGTCAGTAACTTAAGGTGCAAAATACAAAACAAATAACTTTATATCTAGAACTAGAAAACCCATCTTTCTTTTTATTTGGTTATATTTTTTTGTGGTTAATCTTTGATTTTGCGAAAAAAAGAAGATAATAGTTATTAGGAGTGTTATTAATAACTTTACATAAAGTTTTTATACTTGTCTTTTAACAGATCATGCAGTTTGAAGAACTCATCCTCAGAGAAAGTGTAAAGAAATATAAGCAACGGAAAATTTTGAATTACAGGAAGAATGCATTTTATATTTCAAAAATTGTTTAAAGATATTTTGGTTTTTCTTTTACTAAGAGTTAAATAATATAATATCATATAATTTGTATGTCTATATTTTTGTAATGTTATACAATACTATTTTTTATATTTAACTATGAAATTTTATATGAATATAATTAATTTATATATTTTCATATATGCACATATTCGTATGTGTGTGTATGCACTTTTGTTGATCTGATTTGTGGTTATAATTAAGGTTTTAATAACTAGAACTAAAGAAAACCTTGGAGTAAGTAGTAAAGTTGTTGCTGTGTGATCAGAAGGTCATATGTTCAAACCTTGGTATTGCAAGACTACGTACAATAGATCCTTGGGGTCGGGTCCTTCCCTGGAAGTACACCGGGTTTGCCCCCTCTTTTTAATAACTAGCATATCAATTAGTCAAGGGAAAATTTGGTTGTTGTAAAGAGGTATAATGATCAGATTTTTATCGTTGTTAAATATTTTTAACAATCGAATTTAATCCGCTCGTTAACTTTTAACGATGGAGCTTTTAACGACCGGCGATGGCGAGATTTTTACCGTTCCTTATTGAATAATAACGATTGGATTTATACTTTTAGTGACTGAATTTTTTCTCGTTAAAGACCTATTTTCTTGTAGTGTAACTAGGGTAATGTGTTCCCCATGAATCTCTAACTTGGTATTATTGAATAAATGCAACCTTTTCTAGTGTGTTGGTGTAGGACAGTAAGCTAGGTTTACCTAAACCTTTGGTCCAGTGAATAGCTAAATTTCATCACAGAACTTGATTCGTCTCTGTGATGTGACATTACTAACCCTTACTTTTAATCCCAGTACAACCTTCCCTTGGTCCAGTTTGGTTGATTAGACGAGAACATCTCAATCGAACCCTATTAATTACCTCTTTATCTATTCATTACTTACTTGATTCGATAAGTAACATTAGGCGATTTCTAACGTAAGCTTCCGTTAAAAAGTAGTAAAAGTGAAGAGGATTAATTAATACAACCTAACACACCTTCCAAGAATTACTCAATATTCGATTTTACCTTGTTAGTTCCTCATGGTTCCCACAACCCTAGTTGTGGATTTAGCTATTCATGGTCAGTATAAATGCAGGAGTTATGAAGTAGAGCAACATAATTGAGCCCTTACACAGATGAATCTAAGAATATGAAATCCAACTTTTCAATTAGAATCACAAAGTCGAATTAAGAACACACAATAATGTTTTCCACTCAAATTATGATAAATCCTAAGTGTATTCTCTAAAACCTTGTTAAGACTTTGTGACTCCTGAAAACTTAATAAAAAATAACCTAAAAACCTATTTATAATGTGTAAAATACAAAACCAAAATGGAATAGGAAAACTATGTCGACACACTCTATGAGCAGGTTCACGGCTCGTGCATCAATCTACGGCTCTTATTTCAGGTTTCGTGCACTGCAACTGGATTCTAGAGACTACTTCTATGAGACTTTCCATGGGTCGTGTAAGATTCTACGGCCCGTGAGGGGGTTTCATTTGATGACTTTTCAGAACTTCTCAATTTTCTGATCCTCAGGGCACGACCACACTTTACGACTCATGGATTGGTCTACGACTCATCTTCTTCCTTCATATAGTTTAACTCAGAAATTTATCCCTCACTAAAAATTGCTACGAGCCCCATCTACGGCCCATGAAAATTTCCATGACCCGTAAAGGGTTCTGTGGATCACAATAATTTACTTCTTCAGCACACTTTACCCAAAAACTATGCCAATACTGAAATCCTGAAAAACAAACATAAAACATAATCAAACCTACAAACATCACTATGAGAACAGACAAAAATTTCAAGCTTTAAGCGTCAAAAGTGTTGCATTTCAACAACATATCAGAGTTCAAGTTGGTCACACTAATGCACACACGAAGGGGTATCTATGAATGCGAAGCCCAAGGAAACAAACCTCCATGAACGTGGATCCCAACTCTATGAACACGGAGAGTAATTTGGGATGCACCAGATTTCAGCAAAATCAACTATAACACATACACACAACAGACCCTCGGGGATCATTCAGAACCTGATACACACAGATCATAAATGTAACTCTATAAAAAATGATGTTCTAAACTCAATGAAATTATCATAATTCAGTTTTAAGGTCTACTTGACCTAGAACTAGATTAAGCTCATCAAAACTAACCAAGAATTCAAAATATCCAAAATGACCTCAGAAACTTTTAAAGCTACAACAAGATCATTTCTAGCATTAGTTTCATCATTGGGAACCACTGGAACTATTATAATTTTTATCAGAGCTTCCAAACTCTGAATATTGACCAAAGTCAAACGATGATCCAAATTCAACTAAAAATATAATTTTGGGTCCAAAATCTCCGTTTCAACTCCAAATTCAGTTCTATTAGTTCTTTTGGACTAGATTCTGCATTCCAAAGCTTGTGTAATCGATAGAATTATATTTTGACACTCAAAACTCAAGATGACTTCAAAACTCAAAATTTTAAACTTGAAGCCTTTGAACACTCTTTCTTTAGCAAAATTTTAACTTTTCACAAGGTTTTTGAAATTTAACTTTTCAACTCATCCCAAAATGATTCAAAGTAACTTTCAAGAAGGACAAAATAGTAATTTAACTAAAAATATAAAAAATGACCTTCAAGTTTATTACAGTATCAAATTAATCAAGATCTTATTTTTCTGTATAGCCTTTGACTACAAGTCTAGCCTCATATTTGTCAATAGTATCGTCAATTTTTATTTTCTTTTTAAAGATCCATTTTAATCTTAAAGGTTTATTTCAAGGAGGAAGATCAACCGGTTCTCATGTATGATTATTCAAAATTGATTCAATCTCACTATTTATTGCTTCTTTCCAAAATGATGATTCAGAAGAAAACATCGCTGCTTTAAAAGTTTGAGGCTTATTTTCAAGAAACAATGCTACAACATCTTGTCCAAAGGAAGTTGATGTCCTTTGACGTTTACTATGCCTTGGATCCTCTTTATTTGACATACTTTTCTTTAGTTTTCCCAAGGTCATTTAGATATTTCATTTGACGACTCACATTTAGTTTTATATGGGTAAATGTGCCAAAAAACTCAACATTATCTTACTCAATTACCATATTAATATGAATATTGGGAATTAGATTTGTGAATAAAAAATTGACAAGCCTTACTGTTTGTAGCATATCCAATAAATACAAATAATAATTTTTTTATCTTTTTTTAATTTTTGGTAAAGAAACTTGTACCTTTGCCAAACACCCTCACACTTTGAAGTATTTCAAGTTGGATTTTCTTCCTTTTCTTAATTCCATTTCATTGTGTTGTGTAGGGGGCAGTTGTATGATAAGTAATACCATATTCCAAGTATATATCTGCAAAAGAAGATTTATATTCTTCACCTTTTTCACTTTGAATTATTTTTATCTTTTTAATTTGTTGATTCTATACTTCATTTTTGCATTTCTTATATACAAAAATTGCTTCATCCTTACTATTAAGAAAATATACATGACATTATTGAGTGCAATAGTCAATAAAAATTATAAAATACGTTTTTCCACCATGAGATTGTATTGACTTTATATCACATGTATCTATGCGAATTAAGTCTAAATAATTTGAATTCATATCAATAGACTGATATGGATGATTGAAAAACTTGGATTCAAAACAAATTTCACATTTTGATTTATTACACTTAAACTTAGGCAATACTTTCGAGTTGATCAATTTCACACAGTTTTATAATTGACATGCCCAAAAATTTCATGCCACAAATAGTTTAACTCAAGCAAGTAAGAAGAACCAAAATATTGAGTTTGAAAAGACCCTTCGTGAGATCATCTTTTCCTAAAAAAATTTTATTCTTCTTATAATTTTGTCAAATAAAAACACTGGTAAATTTTAACACACCTTATTAAATGTCCTTTTCCAAAGGACCTCTCTATAACCTTCAATTTTAGTTGTTGTAGAATTACTCATGAACATAGTCTTATTAGGTCTAATAAGAGCATATGAATCAAATGCTTCTTTATAGTACAAACATAACAAATAAGTTTTCACCAATATTCATGTCTATATAAATAGTTGATGTCTATATAAATAGTTGTATTTTAATAGACATATCTTTTCATGAAAAATCATAATATTTTAAGTGACACTCTCTCATAAGAGAACACAACTCTCTTCAACAAATATATATATATATATATATAATTTGTTGGTTTCATATAGTCATATCATATCTGTAACATCCCCAAATCCATCTTACCTATTTTGAGGAGAGACCTAGAGAAAACTGAGATAAATTACTGAGAAAAGTTATTCGGAAAAAACCACGAGGGACACCTATAGCCCATAAAGTGATCTACGACATGTAGGTGAGATATCATAGGTCACCGAGATAACTTAGTGAAATATTTCCCAGTCTAAGACAAATGTACGAACACCTTACGGGTCATATATCATTTCATGACCTTTGGATTAGGTTTTGTAGGATTGATAACTCAAAAATCAACTTCTTAGAATATTAAGTTACGAGTATTGAGATGGCCCATATAAATAGTTATAACCCATGGAATAGGCTTCAGAGGTTAAGGTCCCAAAAACTTAGATTTCTGAACCTTAGGACCATAAGTTGTCAGATGACCCATAAGTCAACTTACAGCTCGTAAATGAGGTTTCATAAGTTCCATGTCAATTTCCAGTAACCAAAACTCTTGGAGACCCTCGCTTATGAGATGTCATTTATGGCCTCGTAAGTGGATTTATGACCCGTAAATATGGTTTCATCCCCTCGACAATTTTAAGAGGGGTATTTTTGTGTATTTCTATCCCTTTTAATTAAATACCTTGAGGTTTTGGACTTAATTTAAGTCCTACATCACAACTCTAAGTTTACTATTCCATAATAAACACTTAGAAATTTTTTAAGAGCATGGGAGAAGGAGAAGAGCCAGGATCGATAGAGGGTTGATTGTTCTTCCAATTTCCAAGAATGTAAGGCTTCCTAAAGCATAGGACTGAGTCCATCCACGCGCCTTTTTAGGTTTTTGAGTTGTGTTATGTATAATTAATGAGTATTGAAGAAGCCTATGATCCTAATCCCTGAGCCATTTGCATCTATTTTTAGTATTCATGCTTAATTATGAACGATTTAATGAATTACTTATTGGTTACATAAGGTTTGAGGTATAAGATTTACATTCCTTAGTATGAGCTCTGAAATGCATCATTCTATATGACTTGTGTTGCCTTGATCATATAGAGTCCATGATTGTGATTGTCTGAATTGAATAGATTGAGTATAATTGAGCATGAAGAGAATGTTGCATTATAATTGCATAACCGTCTGAGTTTGAATCTTAATGGCATACATGATTGATTTCCCTGATTAGTTGAGTCGATGAGTAACTGAGTTGAGCTGAAATGAGATGAATTCGATAAAATAAGCTTGTTTGATTGTGATTTGCATAATTTGTCTTTAGAGAAATATTGAGCACTGATATGGAAGTTAGTACATAATTACTCTAACCCATAAACTATGTTTCTATAATAGGATAGTCGTTCAGTTAACTCTGGAAACTCATGTCCAAAAAAGATGGACATTTATTCTAGATCCAAGAAAGAGAAAGAGGTTGACCATCCTTTACCTGGGAAAAGTTAGGACCGATATGGTAATGACATAATCTTCGTTGTGTATCACCAAACTAATGATGGTGGAGATTGGATGTCAGTTAAAAGAAACTCCTACGCAAACTTTGATTAAGCATAATATGTTTTATACTGAGTTGCATAACACTGAGTCTATTTTTAAAAGCACATTTTATTTAAACCTGCATATATATTGAGTCGAGTCATGAGATAATGATTTGAGTTTGAGATTGGTTGAGTTGAGTTTTTCCTATTTCCTTGAGCCATTTTACATATCAGTATATTCCATGTACTAATGTCTATTTGGGCCTGCATCATTAATGTTACAGATACAGGTGATAAGGGACTTTTGCAGGCATACTGTTGAGGTCTAGTTTTCCTGCAACAGAGGTTGTTAGCCCTCTTTGCTTTTCAGAGGAGCATTTTATCTTACTTAAGAATTTTTATTTCACTTGAGTTTGGGGTAGCCATGACCTGTCTTGGTACTATCTAGATACTTAGAGATAGAGGCTTCTTAGACAGTTGAGTAAATGATTGTTCACTATTATTTATTTTCCAAACTTGATCATTGGAGACTATTATTATGATAGAGTTTTATTTTTTATATGAGAACTATTTTGAGTATTCTTCTATTGTCGAGTTGATGTGATGATGAGGCTAGGTGGTTCTCTTAGGGAATCAACAATGGTTCTTCAAGTGTTGGCCGCACCAAGGGTAACCTCTTGGGACATGACAAATTTGATATCAGAGCACAGAGTTGAAGAGTCTTAGGGAGTCTATGAAGTCATTTCTAGTAGAGTCTTATTTATGGGTGTGTTGTGCACCACACTTTATAAGCAAGAGGCCATGGAACATTAGGAAAAGTTACACTTCGTTTGTATTCTGAGTTCATACGATAGTTTAAATCTATAAAATCTCCTTTCTAATTTGTGCGTCATATGTTTGCAGGTCATGTCTCCTAAGCGTAGTACACTCCAAAGAGATACTACAACAAGCAACACTAAGAATCCCCTCCTGAGGTGCCTATTCAGATGGAGGCGAGGGATCAAGGTCCACCAGTTAGAGCTGTTGGTGTTCCATAGGCACCTATTACTCCACTTGCCCCTACTATAAAGGCTGACTTTAGAAGATCTATTACCGTTCTCACCCAGCTGGTAGCTTCTCAGAGGGGGAATCGCAGTTCATGGGCTCCTAGTTCCAGTTATCAAGAGCCAACTACTGTAACCAAGTTTAGGGATTTTCTGAGAGTGAACCCACCAATCTTCACAGGATCTAAGGTTGAGGAGGACCCTCAGAATTTCATTGATGAGATGTGGAAAGTGTTGAGGGCCATGCATGCGATTGAAACTGAGGGAGTTAATCTTAGTACATACCAGCTTAAGGATGTGGAAAATGTTTGGTACAATCAGTGGGACGAGGGTCGAGGTGTGGATGTTGAGACTGCTGAGTGGAGTGAATTTGAGGACTTCCTTGATTACTTTTTTCCATAGGAGTTGAGGGAGACCAAGATTGAGGAGTTTATGAATCGAAAGCAGGAAAGGTTAATTGTTAAAGAGCATAGCCTTAAGTTCATCCAGTTGTCAAATTATGCTCCAGAGTTGATCCAGGACATGAGGGTGAGAATGAGAAAGTTTGTGTATGGCTTGGTTAAGCATGTGAAGAAAGAGTGCAAGGCAACACTGCTGGTCCCAGGCATGAATATTTCTAGGGTCATGGTCTATGCACAACAACTTGAGGAGGATAAGAAGAAAGATAGAGAGAAGTATGTGAGAATAAAGGCCAAGTCAACAGGGTCAGATCCAAATTCGCCTAAGTAGAGTAAGGGAGATTAGTCTTACTTCAAGAAGAGACCTTCCGGTTATGAACCATCTTCTACGAGTACACCATCTCCAAATAACTAGTATGATCAAAAGCCTCAAGTTCAGTAGAATTTCATAGCACATGGTTCTCAAGCTAGTATGGCCCTTGGTTAGAAAGAGAAGCCACCTTATGGGAGATGTCGCAAGATGCATCTAGGAGAGTGTCGAGAGGGAGGAAATGGTTGCTATTAGTATGGCCAAGTGGGTCACTTTCAGAGAGAGTGTCCATTATGGAACAATAAGGCCCAACCTTCTACGATAGTACCACTAGCTAAAGGTAATCAAAGAAGTGTTGCATCGGGGATAAGCGGTAGGACAAACTGTCTATATACAATGGGGAACTGATAGAACCAAGAGGTTGCACCAGATATTGTGATGGTTATGCTTTAATTCTTTACCCTTGATTGTTATGCTTTGCTTGATCTGGGTACAACTAGTTCCTTTGTGACGCCATATGTGGTTAGTAAATTTGAGATTTTTCTGGAGTGCTTGCTTGAGACATTTTTTGTTCTACTCCTACAGGTGAGCCTATTCTAGATGAAAAAGTTTATAGAGATTGTGCAGTGTTTATCCATCATAGAGATACTCTTTTTGATTTGATTGAGTTAGAGATTGTTAACTTTGATATGATTCTTGGCATGGACTGACTTCATGCCTATTATGCCTCTGTTGATTGTAGGACCCGAATTGTCAAATTCTAATTTCCCAATGAGCCTATCTTCTAGTGGAAGGATGATTTTGTTGCGCTTAAGGGTAAGTTTATTTCATACCTTAAGGGAAGAAAGCTAATCTCTAAGGGATGCATCTATCACCTCGTGGGAGTTAAGTCTGATGATATCGAGCCCCCTATTCTTGAGTCCGTCCTAATTGTGAATAAGTTTCCTGAAGTGTTTCTTGAGGATCTTCTTGGAGTCCTTCTAGATAGGGAAATCAATTTTGGGATTGATGTTCTTCTTGACACTCAACCTATTTCTATTCCACCATATAGAGTAGCCCCTGCTAAGTTGAAAGAGTTGAAGGAGAAGTTGAGAGATTTTCTTGAAAAATATTTTATTAGATTGAGTGTCTCATCATAGGGTGCTCTGGTTCTATTCGTGAGAAAGAAATATGGTTCCTTCAGGATGTGAATTGACTATCACCAGTTGAATAACGTGACAGTCAAGAATAAGTATCTCCTTCCAAGGATCAATGACTTATTTGACCAACGTCAGGATGCCATTGCTTTCTCTAAGATAGACCTGAGATTGGGCTAGCACCAGTTGAAAGTGAGAGAATATAATATCCCGAAGACAACTTTTCAAACCCGATATGGTCACTTTGAGTCCGTAGTTATGTCCTTTGGGTTGACAAATTTACCTGCAACCTTCATGGACCTGATAAATAGAGTATTTAGACAGAACCTAGACATGTTCATAATCGTGTTTATTGATGATATTTTGATGTATTCTAGAGATGAGAAAGAGCATGTGAATCACCTTAGAATCACTTTGCAGACGCTCAAGGATAATGAGTTATATGCAAAGTTTTTAAAGTGTGATTTTTAGCTCAAATATATGGAATTCCTAGGCCATGGGTTTTAGACGATGATATACGAGTACATACTCAAAAGATTGACACAGTTAAGAACTGGCCTAGACCAACCTCTCTGATAGAAATAAGAAGTTTTCTGGGTTTGGCTAGTTATTACCACAAATTTGTTGATGGGTTCTCTTCCATATCAGCACCGTTGACTAAACTAACTCAGAAGAAGGTCAAGTTTCAATGGTCCGATGAGTGTGAGAGAAGTTCGAAAGAGTTAGGTAGACTACTGCCTCAGTGTTAACCTTGCCTGAAGGAATTGATGGATTTGTCATTTATTGTGATGCTTTGAGAGTGGGATTGGGATGTGTATTGATGCAGAAGAGTCAAGTTGTTGCTTATGCTTTGAGGCAACTCAAGGTTCATGAGAAGAACTATCCCACACATGACCTGGAATTGGCGTTTGTAGTGTTTGCTCTCAAGCTATGGCGCCACTACATATATGGAGCACATGTTGATGTATTCACAGACCATAGAGGCCTAGACTATGTATTGACCCAAAAAAAGCTAAATTTAAGATAGAGGAGATGACTTGGATTACTCAAAGACTATGACATGAGCATCCTATACCTCCTAGGTAAAGCTAATGTAGTTACTGATGCTCTTAGCAAGTTTTCTTTGGGGAGCACTACTCATATGAAAGATGAGACGAAAGAGTTAGCTAAAGAGGTTCATAAATTGGCATGATTGGGAGTTCAACTAGACAAATCTGGTGAAGGTGGAGTTCTTGTACACAATGGGTCTGCATCATCTCTAGTAGTGGAAGTGAAGGATAAGCAAGATCAAGATCTTATCTTATTGCAATTGAAAGCAAATGTACATAAGCAGAAGGTGATGGCTTTTGCCAAAGGGGGAGATAGAGTATTGAGATATCAAGGAAGATTATGTGTTTTAGATATTGGTGGTGTTCAAGAGAGGATCATAGAGGAAGCTCACAATTCAAAATATTCTATCCTCCCGGTCTTAACCAAATTGTACTATGACTTAAGAGAGGTTTATTGGTGGAGTGGGATGAAGAGAGACATTGTTAAGTTTGTTTTTGGATGCCTGAATTACCAACAAGATAAAGTCGAGCATCAAAGTCCATGTGGAGTAGGCCAAAACTTTTAGACCCCAGAGTAGAAGTGGGAAATGATTAACATAGACTTCATCACAGGTTTACCAAGATCTCACCGATAGCATTATTTAATTTGGGTGATAGTTGATCGGATGACCAAATTTGCATACTTCTTGGCAGTAAAAATGACTGACAAAGTGGAGGATTATGCCCGATTATAAATAAGAGAAGTTGTGAGACTTCATGGAATTCTTTTTTCTATTATCTCATACAAAGGAGCCTAATTCACTGGTCAGTTTTGGAGATCTTTCCAAAAAGGATTAGGTTCAAAGGTAAACCTTTGCACTGTTTTTCACTCACAGGTGGATGGCCAGGCACAACGTACTATTCAAACCTTGGAGGATATGTTGAGAGACTATTTTTTTGACTTTAAAGGTAATTAGGATTACCATTTTCCTCTGATTAAGTTTGCCTACAATAACAACTTTCATTTAAGTATTCAAATGGCTCAATATGAGGCACTTTATGGAAGAAGGTGTAGATTACTGATTGGTTGGCTCGTGGTGGGTGAGGAAAAATTGATTGGACTAGACTTGGTTCACCAAGCCATGGAGAAGGTGAAAATCATACGAGGAAGATTGAAGACTGCACAGAGTCAATAGAAATCCAACACTAATGTTTGAAGGAGGGATTTAGAGTTCGAGGTCAATGATTGAGTGTATCTGAGGTGTCACCTATGAAGGGTGTAATTCAATTTGGGAGAAAGGGAAATTTGAGTCTGAGGTACATTGGTCCTTATCATATTGTAAAAAGTGTGGGCAATGTGGCTTATGAGTTGGAGTTACCACCACAGTTAGCGGCCATCTATCTAGTTTGCCACATTTCAATGTTGAAGAAGCGTTTTGAAGATCCACAACTGGTTATGATTGGTGAGAGCATTGGAGTGAAGGACAACTTGAGCTATGAAGAGATCCCCATCTAAATCCTTGATTGACAAGTTCGAAAGTTAAGAACCCAAGAGATTGTATCTATTAAGGTGTTAAGGAGAAATCAATTTCTGAAAGAAGCTACTTGGGAAGCTGGGGGAGGATATGAGAGAAAAATATCCACACTTATTCCCACCTGCTGATAATGAGAGAGTTGTTGGTAACAATCCCTTCCTATTCCTTATGTTTCTTTCTATTATGAGTTTGGCTAACGATAGAGTCCTAGAGTCCGCGTGATGATTGAGTTGATTGTTGACTACTAGTTTGTTTTATTTGCTTAATGAATTGGTTGCATGAGTCAATTGTGATTTGTATGATTGTTGAAGTTCATGATAAAATTCATGCCTTGACTAAGTTCCAGATTTTTCTCTACATTCAAGGACGAATAATCCCAAAGGGGAGATAATATAACATCCCCAAATTCATCCTACCTATTATGAGTAGAAACCCAGAGGAAACTGAGAAAAAAGACTGGTAAAAGTCACTGGGAGAAAACCACAAGGGCTAGCTACTGCCTTAGAGTGATCTACAACCCGTAGAATGATCTATGGCCCATAGGTGGGGTCTCGTAGGTCACCCAGATAACCTAGTAAATGTTTTTAAGTCAGAGTCAAATTACGAGACACCCTATGGACGGTATATCATTCCACGACCTGTAGATTAGGTTTTGTAGGACTGATAGCTCAAAAATCAACTTTGTAGAATATTACGTTACGACTATTCAGACAGCCCGTATAAAGTTTTATGGCCCATGAAATAGGCTTCGTAGGTTAAGGTCCTAAAATCTAGATTTCTGAACATTGGGACCACAAGTTGTAAAGTGGTCTGCAAGTCAACTTACGGTCCATAAAGGAGGTTTCCTAATTCCATATCAATTTCCAGTAACACAAATTCTTGGACACCCTCACTTACAAGTGGCCATTTACAACTCGTAAGTGGATGTACCGCCCGTAAACAGGGTTTCAGAGGTCTACTCAACAGTTTTAAGAGGGGTATTGTTGTATATTCCTATCCCTTTAATTAAATCCCTCAATGTTTCAGACTTAATTTAAGTCCTAAATCATAACCCTAAGTGTATTATCCCATAATACTCGCTTAGAAAATTCTAGAGAGAATCAGAGAAGAAGAAGAGTAGGGGTTTCAAGTCCAAACGCGAGGATCGACAAAGGGTTGATTGTTCTTCCAATTTCTAAGTATGTAAGGCTTCCTAAAGTGTAGGACTAAGTCCTTCCACGTACCTTTTTTGGTTGTTGAGTTGAGTTATGTACAATTAATGAGTATTGAAAAAGTCGATGATCCTAATACCTGAACTATTTGCATCTATTTTGAGTATTCATGCTTAATTATGAATGAGTTAATGAATTACTTGCTGGTTACATAAGTTTTGAGGTATGAGATTTACATTCCTTAGTACGCTCTCTGGATTGCATCATTCTATATGATTTTTGTTACCTGATCATATGAAGTCCATGATTGTGATTGTCTGAGTTGAATAGATTGAGTATAATTGAGCATGAAGAGCATGTTGCATTATAATCGCATGACCATTTGAGCATCTTACTTGTATTATATGATGGGTCTGATTGAATGGAGTCTAAATGACCATGTGAGTATGAGTCTTAATGGCATACATGATTTATTTCACTGATTAGTTGAGTCAATGAGTAACTGAGTTGAGTTGAGATGAACCTAATAAGATGAGCCTGTTTGATTGTGATGAGCATAATTTAGTCTTGGGAGGAGTATTGAGTACCGATATGGGAGCGAGTACATAATTACTCTAACCCATAAACTACATTGCCAGTATAGGATACTCGTGCAACTAACTCTGGCAACTCCTGTCTCAAAATGTTGGACATTTATTTTAGATCCAGGAGAGAGAAAGAGGTTGATCATCCTTTACCTTGGAAAGTTTAGGGTAGGTGTGGCAACTATGCCACCTTCATTGTACATTACCAAACTAAAGGTGGTGGGGATTGGATGTCAGTTAAAATAAACTCCTAAGCAAACTTTGATTGGGCATAATATATTTTAAATTGAGTTGCATAACACTGAGTCTATTTTTAAAAGTATGATTTATTTAAACTTGCATAAATATTGAGTTGAGTCATGAGATGATGATTTCAGTTTGAATTGGGTTGAGTTGAGCTTTTCTTGTTTCCTTGACCCATTTTACATACCAGTATATTTCATGTACTAATGTCCGTTTGGGCTTGCATCGTTAATGATGCAGATACAGGTGATAGGGGACTTTAGCAGGCGCACCATTGAGGTCTAGTTTTTCTACATTAGAGTTGGTGAGCCCTCCTTGCTTTTCGGAGGAACATTTTATCTTAATTGAGAATTTTTATTTCACTTAAGTTTGGGGTAGCCATGGCCTATCATGGTACCATTTAGATGCTTAGAGATAGAGGCTTCATAGATAGTTGAGTAAAGTATTGCTAATTGTTATTTATTTTCCAAACTTGATCATTGAAACTATTATTATGGTAGAGTTTTATTTATTTATTTGAGGATTGTTTTTAGTATTCTTCTATTGTCGAGTTGATGTGATGACGAAGCCAGGTGGTTCTCTTAGGGAATCAACAATTTTTCTTCGAGTGTCATCCACACTAAGGGTATCCTCCTAAGACATGACAATTGTAAGACCCCCTAAAGAGAAGTATGAAAGTTCAAGAAAAGAGTCATGAAATATTTTTGAAGTGTCAGTTGTTACGAAGGGGTTTACAAGTCTTAGACCAAAGTACGAGTGGTATAGTGGATCATGAGCAATTCCAGTAGCTCAATTTTGAGGAATAACTTTGTACGAGAGTTTTTATAAGTCCTATATAATTTCACGAGTTATAAATGATGTTCATAGAATGAGGTTCAGACTTGTGAAATTGGGGTTCTTTCGGAAGTTGATTTTATAACTTATCAGATGACCTGCAGAATCTTTTACAAGTCTTAGGCCTGTGGATTTATGGATAAGGGAACAATCTCTGAAAGTTAAGAAGTTTCATCAAACGAAACCCTTTCTATGGCCCATAGAATGGACCATGGCCTGTGAACAGGGTCTCGTGGTCCTATCCAACCAAAATTTTAAAGGAGCAAATTCGACATTTCTTATTAATTAAATCCTAAACTATGTCATTTTACCCCTTAAATGGCCCCTTATCAGCCTTTTTAACCCTAATTCACTCATTCTCCTTCACTCCAAACACTTCTAAGTTCCAAAAACTCTCAAGCCTCCTCCAAGGTTGCAACTAAGAAGGCCAAGCTAGGGTTTTCAGTTCACCATCTCCAAATCAAATTTTTCTCTAAAAAATATTGCACTAAGGTATGTGGGTTTGATTGTGGGGACCTTTATTTCCATAAGTACAACCATTTTCTTTCCAACTGTATGAAAGCATGTTATGAAGTCTTGCATATGATGTTATTGTTATGCACTCTATGATGGTCTATTTTATTGTCACGACCCGGATAGGGGCCTAGATGTGACATGACGATGGAGAACCCGAGAGTCCTTGATCAAGCCATCATAGCATCGTCACACACATCATCGGTTCTGAAGCGCGGAAGCAAAACACATAAACTCTAAGGAAATTGGGGTTTTGGACTCAAGTTATGGGAATGTTACGAGGAATGGGATAAACATGGATTCACATAGCACATAGTAATTATCGCTAAGGGGCTGGTTAGTAGGACTCAAGCTATTGGGGCATACCGGGATTATGGGACTTTCTACATAAGCAAATAGTGAATCACAACTCCCAATGTCAAGTCATAAGCATAATCAATACCATTCCATAATCAAGGCTCATAAGCATAACATTCCATAATCATAATATTCAACAATTACAAGTCAACGTACAAGAGTTTAGTTTGTCCAACAAGCCTCTACATAGATAAAGCGGGGCCTCAACATAGTTTGAGGCTCACCCTCAATACATAAGTAAAGTAAATGACATAATGAAACTAGGTAGATTGAAAGTGGCTATTGCCCTTAAAAAAATGGGCTCACCATAAGTACAAGTCTTCAGCAATGATCACTCATCAGGCAAAAGTAGATAGAGATCATTGCCGACCCCTACATGGTTAGAACATGTAGACAAGAGTATGGGTTCACCCTTAAGTACTAAGTATGCAGGCATGCAAATGCATATGCACATGAACCTATGACGACCTATATGGCAAGGGAACATATATAGAAGTGAATATAAGAAGTACAATACAACAATATTCCTGGAACTCATGATGCATAAAATGCCATAATGCTTAATATAGAGGGGATGGAACCATAAACGACATCCACATCCATGTGAGATACAACATAAACTTGCCCAATGAAAGCCCTCTCATTGGATCGGAGATGATTACTTGCCAAAGGTAATCCACACCACACCTTACGGGCCTCCCATTTTGGTATGATGGCTACCTTCCTTACGGGTCTCCCATTTCGGAAGGATTTACATAACATAGCATGTCATATCATATCATATCATAGCATATCAAAGCATACCTTGTGGGTCTCCCATTTCGGTAGCAACCTATGGAGGCACGTAGTTTCAGGAAAGGAGTGGGACCCTTGGGGATAGCCCACTTAATACTCCAATCCTTCTCGGTTCTAAGTTATCATACCACAAGAATACTTATACATATACATGATTTTAAAATGAAACTTGACACTTGGTCTTCAAATCATGCATACTTGGCTTAGAAGCCAAACATACTTTCAAATACCCTTATGCATACTTAACAAGAGTCAACATCCTTCAAAATCATACATCATGGGCTAAAAAGCCAAACAACCTTTCATGTAAAACTTTATGCATAAGAGTGGATCCATTCATATCATACTTGTCATATCATATCATATCATATTGGTTCAAGCACCCATGTTTCTCAAAGAGCCATATCATAGACTTAGTGTAATAAGAACTTAGTCAAACCCATACCTGTTCAAAATCATAGTAAAAATCATGTTAGGAACTTAGCCCACATCAAAACTTTTATCATAAGCCATGAATCATGCATGGAATGCCATGAGGAACAATGTGAATAGCATGGGTAATGGAATTCAAACTTTACATTCAATTCAAGAGTAGTTCATGAGAAATTCAAGTCAAATCTACCTTTAAATCATCATTTAGTCAATACCCATGCATAAATCAAGAGTACAAGAACATGCATAACTACATCATCATCAAACCATAAAACCTTCATGAAATTCAAACTCAAACCAACTTTAAATCACCTAATTTCTACAACACATAATCCCAATCAACTAATTACTTTAAAATTTAAAGAACCCAACCATAATTAAAACTTAAAAATCAAATTTAAAGAGGAGGGTTCTTGGGTCGTCATGGATGAAAGGGAATCCATGAATCAAACTCACATACCTTACAATTAACCAAAGGAATTGAAGAACTAAGCAAGACAGGTGATCTTCCCCAACTTTCTTCAAGCTGTCAACAATGGAGGTCAAGAAAATTTAGGAATTTTTCAAAGAGCAATGCAGAGGTTTTTTTTTTAAAATTTTAAAGAACCTTTGAAGGGTCAGGGGCTTAGCAATACCCCCAGAATTTAACATAAATAAGTAAAGAAAGCAAAGGTACATGGAGGGGGACATAGACCTTACCTCCTCCTTGAGATGGTACTCAATGACATGCTTAAGTAGACTAGCCATGAGACTCTATGTGAAGTGGCCAAACCAAGAAAATCCTAAGAGAGGACTCCTCTTATTACAATATTCTAGGAAAGCAATAAACAAGGGAGACTCTCCCCTTATAATTTGGACAGAAAATAAACACCTAAAGCTAATCCTAAGTTCTATCCTACTGGAGAGTACACTGGATCATTGAAAAGGGCCATCTGCCTGTATTAGTGAGCTACATCTTCTAAGGTGGTTTCCTCATTCTCTTCATCTGTTTCCTCCTGAATGAGAATATTTGCATCTTATCCATCCTTAGGTAAGATCTGCTATCTCTTGGCATTTGATTGGCTTCATGAAATACCTGAGGTCTTGTAGTCTGCTGGCTGTACTTTGCTAAAGAATCTGCAACATGGTTTGCTTCTCTCATGGTGTGATTATAATTGAACTCCATGATTTGAGCTCTGTAATATTGTATTCTATCCAACTCTCTCTGTATCCTCCATGGGGGTTTTGCTATATGATTTATCCATGAGCTAAGCATCTCTGCATCAACCTCCAGATGAACTTTAGTGGCTCCCATTTGAACACACCACTCTAATCTAATGGCTGCTGCTTGAGCCTCTGCCTGCTGGTTGGTACCTTGTCCTAATGGGTAGGAAAAGGCAATAACAAGGTCTCCTTTCTTGTCCCTCAGAACTCCCCCTGTACCAATAGTACCACGGTTGCCTAAAGCACTACCATAAGTTTTTAATTTGATCCACTGGCCCTCAGGTTTAACCCACTGAACTAGAATAATTTTAACTTCCTGGTGACATTTCTCCACCAGACTGGTGAGCTCTTTCCATCTATAAGGCCAATCAATATAGGGGAAGGTTGTCCTAAAAAGCATAGACATGTCCCCAACCACCATATACCTGACCTTGGTTGTGTTAGGGACTATACCATCATACTTGGAAGAGCATCTACTTTTCCACAGGTTCCAACATATGAATACTGGAGTTTCTTGCAACATCAGCCTGTGAGCTTCATTTTTGTGTTTAGCTTCCTACCATTTTTTGATTTTCATCCTGAGTGAGTTCACATCCATGCTGATACTTAGGAGGCTGGCAATGTTGATCCAAATTCTCCTGGCAAAATTCCCATTGAGCAAAATATGTTCAATTGTATCTTCTCCTGAATTAGAACAACAGTGGAAGTTGGAAGGCTCATAACCAAAGCTGACCAATTTTTCATTGGTAGGTCACTTTATCCTCATAGCCCTCCATAACAGGAAGGAGAACTTGAAGGGAATTGATTTATGCCATATAAGCCTGTTGAAGTTGTTCTGGTCCTTTTTCTCCCTTACCAAATCCCAAGCTGAAGAGGTTGTGAACTCTCTATTGGTGTTAAGAGTCCAAATAGGTTTGTCCAGTATGCCACTGTGAGTCTGAATAGGGGTGTTGATGATGTTGTCTATGTACTGAGGAGGGGCTATTTCCCTAAGTCTTTCTTTGTCCCATTGCCCATCTTGCACCAGATCAACCATCTTAGTGTTGTTAAATCTGCAGGTAGTATAACTAAATTTTGCCAGGGGTCCTATCCCCAACCAATTGTCCCACCAAAAGAGACAATTTCCAGAGTAAAGCTTCCATTGGATGTGAGGTTCAATCAGGTTCTTGTTGTACATCATGTGTTTCAAAGTTAGGGAATCCTTTTTGTCCCCTTTCTTAGTTAAAGGATTAGCCCTTTGGCAGTATTTGGCCTTTAAGAAATCAGCCCAAAGGGAGGTATTACTTCTAAAGTTCCACCAGTGCTTTACTTGAAAGGCTTTACATACATCAGCCAGGTTTATAAAGCCAATTCCTCCTTCTGCTAGAGGACGACTGAGGCTCTTCCAAGATGCCTAATGGTACTTCTTCTTTTGATTAAGTCTTCCCTAGAAGAAATCTGTAGTGAGGCTTTGGATCTGTTTCAAGGTGGTGGAGGGTAGAGAAATAACAGCCAGAAGATGTATGGGTAGAGACTGGATCACATGTTTGATCAGTGTAGCTTTCCCCGCATAGCTCAGAATTTTGGACTGCCATCGAGAGATCTTGTTTATCACTTTAGACACCATCTCTGAAAAATAAATAATTCTTTGTCTACCTATATATAGGGGGCACCCCAGGTAGGTGATTGGATCCTTTTTTTGCTTTAATCCAGTTATATCAGTGATCCTTTCACAGGTAACTTGATCAGTATTGGATAAGACCATAAAATGGCTTTTACTCTTTTTAACCATTTGGCCAGAGACCTTCTCATAAGATTCCAACACCTTCATGATCAAAGTTAAGGAATCAATGCTGCAAAAAATAAACAGAATCACATCATCATCAAAGCTAAGATGATTGATTTGAGGTCCTCTCTTATTCATATAGAAGGCTTGGAAATTAGGGTGACTATGGAGTCTATTTAACATCCTAGACAATACCTCATCCCCTAAGATGAACAGGGAAGGAGATAGAGGATCACCTTGTTTAAGTCCCCTAGTAGAGCGAAAAAAGCCATGCCTGACCCCATTAATGATAATGGAGTAACAGTTATTGTTCATGATTCTCCAAGTTAAGTCAATGAACTGCTCCCCACATCCCATTTTCCTCATGACAATACAGATGTAGGACCAAGAGGCCCTGTTATAAGCCATGGCCATATCAAGTTTAATCACCACATTTCCCTCTTCCACAGGTTTCTTGATGTGGTGAATGATATCTTGGGCTAACATAATGTTCTCAGCTATATTTCTACTTTTGATGAAGCTAGTTTTATTGCTGGAGATGAGATTGGGAATGATAGATGCTAGTCTTGAGGATAGGATCTTGGAGAAGACCTTGCAAATGCAATTACTAAGACTGATAGGTCTATAATCTGAAAAGCTGCCAGGATTACTAATTTTGGGAATAAAGACAATCCAAGAATGGGAAAAATACTTTGGGATCTCTTGACCACTGAAGAAGGCCTGAATAATATCCTAGTAGGCTTGATAGAACATGCTATTGAAACCATCTAGGCCAGCAACTGAGTAAGGGTTCATTGATTGAACCACCTGATGTATCTCCTCCAAACCAGGAGGGCTTGAAGTCTGAAGTTTTGATCTTGATTAACCATTGCAAGGATACATTCCAACTCCTCCTCATCAATGATATTTTCTTCCTCTGTGAAAATCCTTTGAAAATGATGTACAACTTCCTTTGCTATATTATCCTCTCCCTGAAGACAACTTCCTTTGCCTAAGGATGGACTCTTCCATCTTGAGATATTTGATGTACTCAACATTAGTCTTATGAAGATGGCTCCTTTTTTCCTCAGATTTGTGATTGATCAAATCCACTTCTGCTTCTCTGGTTTTATCTTTATCGGGTTTGACCTTAGCATGAATGTCCCTAAACTGATCCCTAGACCAGTTACTTAAGGTAGCAACCAGTCTTTTCAGCTTGAGGTGATACGTCCTCATAGGGCTGGCATTGACCTCCATGTTCCAATAATCTCTAACTGTATCCATAAAGTTTTCCTGGTCTGTCTAGCAATTCAAGAATTTAAAATACTTGATGGGATTTGTGTCTTTGATTTGCATCTCTAATAGAAGGGGACAGTGGTCAGAACCCACTGAGGGAAGATGAGTGATACTGGTATGGGGCATACTTTCTAGCCACTTGTCATTAACCATGCCCCTGTCCAATCTCTTCCAGATAGTTGCCTCAACTCCTCTCTTATTAGACCAGGTAAAATTTTTCCCTGAGAATCCCAAGTATTGAAGTCCACAGTCCTCAATAATGCCAATGAATTCAAAACTCTTTTTGATGTTATAGGGTATGCCCCCACTTTTCTCTTTAGTATTGGTGATAATATTAAAATCACCTATAATGCATCAAGGGATGTTACTACTGTTGTTAGCCAACTGGAACATCTTATCCCAGAGGGGTCTCCTCAGATGGTCTTTACATTTGGCATACACAAAGGTGACAATATACCTAGTATTCAGATGAGGATAATGGATTACACAAGTCACCTGTTGTTCATCAGAATCAATAATTTGGCAGTTGATGTCTTCATTCCGAAAAACCCATATTTTCCCATTTAGCTTACTAACACCTTTATCCATAGCCAACTGTAACTTGAACTTATCTAGCTTAGCAATCTTGGAAAAGGCTCCAAAACAGTGATCATCCCTAACTTGTGAATTTGCTTAAGAGCTTTGAGTCTTTCCACTACACCCTGGGTATTAATACCCCTAGCATTCCAAGTGATTGTATTAATCATTGGGAAGATCTAGTAGAGAAAAATCTTCTGTTGGGCCTACCTCCTATGGCAGACTGAGTGACTTTGTTATTTCTCTTGCTGGTTTTTCTTTGATGAAGGTTTCTAGGAAACAACCCTTATTGGTCTGTGACTCTTTGTACTTCAGTATTATCCCCTGAATCTTTAGAGGGGCTGAAGGCTTGTATTAAGTATTCACAGATTTCCTCTTCCTCTCCATCATTCAAGGAAGATTGTCTTGGTCAAATTCCTCCTCTGAGTGTATCACCTGATACACATCCACCTCCTCAGTTGGTAGAGTTGGGTCAGAGTTCAGAGTACATTCCCTGGTGCTCCCTCCTTGCCCTGGGCTTGGAGGTTGTAGGTCCTCTTTTGCCTACTAGGCTTTTCCTTTATCCTCTTTTCCTTCTGTTACATTAGCCTTTCCCAAACTCAAAGATACTTCATTCTGAATATGTTGTTTTCCTAATTTCTTCTTAATAGCATCTCTTCTTTTTTTGCTCAGTTTGTTTCTTTTGGATCCATTGCCTGTAGAACTGGTACTAGCAACTGATCCCATCTCTTTGGCCATAGCTCCCATATTAGACTTCACTAAGGGGCTTAACTCCTCTTGAAGGGACAAAGGGATAGCAGAGGCTCTATAGTCAAGTGTAGGTTCAGTGGAAACCTCATGCAAAATATGAGTCAGATTCCCTCCCCCAGGTTCCCCATCCTGCAAGTTAGTATGGTTCTCCTTTGCAACCTCCTTACCCCCAGCAACACCGGGGGAAGGGGGATGGGGAAGGGGAGTAACCAACAGTAGAGTCATTAGAGTAAGAGGGGATGAGAGAATGGTCTAGAAGGTCTAGCCCATTCTTCTCATGGGAGGATAAGTCAATACCTTGTCTCTTTTTGATAGGTAGATGATTTTGGATTTGTTTCTTTTCTCTATCTCCTTTTGGCATGGGATTTTCAATTATCCCTTCTCTCCTTGTTGAATTATTCTGTCTTTTGTCTCCTTTTGCCTTAGTTCTGGTGTTACCTTTCTTGCTTTCCTCTTCTTCTACAGATTAGTTAGTGGGCTGTTCTTGATATTCAAGATCAGCATAATATTGAGCTAGGTGAGTTTTAGAATGCTTACCTGATGATGTTCTTTCAATGTGTTGTTCCTTTTTTTTTGTCTGATGATGAGGCGGCTCTTGCTTGTCCTCCTACTGTCCCTGCTTCCAGGATTTCTTCTGGCCCTTCTTACCTTGGGTTTGCCATTGATCCTTCTGTTGTCTATTTTCCTGCTCTTGACCTGTTTTCCCTATATCCTTTGTACCACTCTCCTTAACATTCCCGTTATTGTCATGTATTTGATGGGATTCCTTAGACCCCTCGTGAGCATTACTTCTTTTAGCTATCTCTATTTCCTTTCTGCATTTGTATTCTTCATCTCTTTTCTTAATGGTGCAAACATGTTCCATGTGACCTTGGTGTTTACAGTACAAACAGTAATCTGGTATACTCTCACACTGAGTTGTCTGCCATCTCCCAACTGTTAAATCATTCTCATCAAATTCCATCCAAACATAGGAAGGTCTCTCTTTTGTAATATCTATATGGACTTTCACTTTGGCCATACTGCCCCTAGTCTTCTGTATGGAGGCTATGTCCAGGTACAAGACCTTGCCAATAGGGGCTAAGAGGCTGGTAACAAAAACTTTGTTATAGAAATGCCAGGGTAACTTAGGTAGTGTAACCCAAATAGGGACAATAAGGGTCTCTTCCTCACGTTTGAAAGTTGGAGTCCAGGTTTGTATCCTCATTAATTGTCCTTCTATGTGCATCTTAGTTTTGGTCCAAACTGTAACATAGTCTATCTAATTATCCAAGTCAATGTACACATGTCTAGCATTGAAGTGGGAAATTTTGACTCCCCCTAATAATTGGGTCTGCATATGAAACTCTTCATAATAAGCTTAACTTTAGGCATGGTACTACTGAATTTCCATTTCAAAGTATACCTACAACTCTCTGCTAACTTGAGCATGTAATCTTCCTTGTTATAGATTACTGCTGGGAGACCTTGTTTAGAAGTATACTTAGGCTGAACAATATCAATATGTCTTTCCTGCTTAGCCATTTTCATTCTTAGTTTGGTGGCTAAGGTTTGGACCACAGTATAAGGGGAAGGTTCAGAATTCATCCCTTTCTTGTGTTCCTCCTGTGTGCCTAATTTAGGATTTTGAGCAGGTATGATCTGGTTCTGGTTGGGGCTATTCAATCCCTGCAGGGTCCTTTGACCCTTGTGAGATACCTTATCAAAATTACTGGAAACCTTGGGGAAGGGATTGTACTCTTTAGTGCCCATTTTAGCATCATTGTTCTGGTGCCTACGGGTTTCCTCTTCCTTTCCTATGTTCTTGGTTTGGTCCTCAGTGACTTCCTTTCTCAATAATTGGTCTCTTGTATCAGAATCCTCAACCTTGTTCTCCTTCGAGTCTAATATGGTAACCTGCTCTATATTATTTTCAATCGTATAAATCATAAGAGGGGTGTCAGCTAACTTACCTTGTTCTTGTTGAGAAGAGACCCGTTGAGTACTCCTCTCTTCGATGTTCTCTAGTCTGAGATAGTTGGTAGACGAAACTTTTTTCATTTGTCCCATTGCTTGTTGTTGTTCTTTCCCTATCTCCTTGTTCTCTTCCGCAACCTTTGAAGCATTGCAGTTCATATTTGCTTTTGCTACTATCCCTGCATTCGTATCTTCTTCCACCATTATGGGTATATCCTCAGTCGTTACTAGCTCTACCACATTTGATGTTCCAACGTCCGCTACACTCGAACTGTGGATGTTAGAGTTAGGAAACATTTTTGTGTGGTTATGCTTCTGATGGAGCTGGGTCGTGTGGACATTATCTTCATGGCTTAAATACGGTGGTATATTGCAAGCCACCGGCGCCTCACGTGCCATTAGTGAGACACAATTACCGTTAGAGTTGCTGTACCGTTAGAGAGGGACCTTAGGATGCCTAAAAGGGGACCTTAGAATGCCTAAAAGGGGCCTAGGGATTAATTAAATTACGAATTAACCATTAATGAAACAAATAATTAACTGTAACACAGTTCCACATGGTTGGCTTCAAGGCACCATCCACTGGTACACGGTCCGTGTACTAGACCGTGAGCCTTGCCTTGGTTTCGTCTTCGACTTGAACTCTCAGGGACTTTCTCGATCACTTCACGGAAGGGTGTCATGGGCCATGTGGCTTCACACAGACCGTGCACTGGTCCGTGGAGCCACACTTTTCCCAGAAACTAACCCCACACCTTTTACAAGCCATTGCCTCACCATACGGAACCCTCAAACGGACCATTTGGAGTCCCACGGACCGTGGGGTGGTCTGTGGGACTTCACTTGTTCTATGGGTTAGGCCCAGACCACCATAAACCCACTGGACCCTCACAAAAACCACCATATGGACTGTGGACCTTCACAAAGTCCGTGGTCCTGTCATTGGACCATTTACAGAGCCTATTTCCAGCGTCTTCCGAATTATGGGCAGTCTCACTATTTTGGCTATAACTTCCTCATACAAACTCCAAATTGAGTGAAACTAGTTGCATTGTGAAGATAACTCAAAGAGATTCAATTTTATATGTAGTATCCCATACATTTCATCTCATACCAAAAGTTATGATTCCTCAAAGTACACCGCCCAAATGGCCTCTCTAGGCCACCAAAAGGTCTGTTTTGCGTTCGGCCACTTAAACTCAATCCTGGGCTACAAAAATTCAAACATGACCAGTTTAACATCATACAAGATCAACCATAAGAAGTTTCAAAATTTTCGGGTCGTTACATGTATGCATTATAAACATGGATAAAGTTTGGATTCTTCAAGCATTGATTGTTAAGAATGAATACCTATTGAAGCCATATTTCATGAGTTGATTTATATCTATTGAAACTATACATGATGTAAACTATGTAAGATTGTGAATATGTGGTGGATTTCATGATACCTAAACTGGGGCTTTCTACTATAAGGTTGGTGAGTGGATTTGAATATCTTCCAAATGAATTGATTTTACATTCGCAATGACTCATACTCTTGAAATATATGATTTTAAGTACATGTGCATATAACCGTCATGTTTGACTAAATTATGAATAACCAAGATTCTTATGTTTATGAAATGTTATTGCATGCATTGCAAGACAAGCATGATATGATAAATTATGGGTTCCTAAACAAGTATTGAACTCATGAAAGGTTTTTATGATTTGTAAGTAAGATTATGAGCCCTTATGTTATATTCACCCTCTTGTGAATGAATGTTGTTTAATGAAGGGGTCAAGTATGATAAGTGTTTTATCCTCATGTACAAACCAATGCTCACCAGAAGGGGTCCAGTATATTGCAAGTTCTACCCTCATGTGTAAAGCTATGTCCACTAGAAGGGGTCAAGTTTATGAATGTGTTTACCCTCTAGTATAAGGTATACGCTCACTTGTAGGGGTCAAGTATGTGAATTAGCTACCCTTATCCTGTTTCTATGTTTATACATATCATTCAAATTATGATTAAATTATGGTTATGTCAAGTATTCTGTGGAACTAGGCTTAGCACAAAAAGAGTCTTAAGGTGGGGGCTCGGCCTTAGGGGTCCTTATATAAATTCTTGGTCTCTTAACTATGTGGCACCATAGGTTCATGTTATTTTTCCATAAATGAGCTTTAACTAGTGGATCTAACTAAGTGAAGTTACCCACTATATAGGGTCAAGTTTGGTTTACCTTGGCAAGTAGACCACTCTTTTTCTGGTGAGAAGTTGAATATCAAAATTCCAAGTAGTAGCTCTCTTAGTCTTATACATCGATTAAGGTCTCTCCCACATAAGTATGTTATGTTATGCAAATTTGATTATCTCCACGCATGTTCAAGTAAAGAAATTGTTTTATAGTTTATATTGAGCTTATGTCTATTAATCATGATTATGCATTTCAGTTATCATAGCTCACTTTATTTTCTTACATTACGCCCTGCATACTTAGTATATTCCAAGTACTAACATATACTTTTTTCCTACATGATCTAACCATGTAGGGACCGGAGCACCTATCCATCCTCCTCACATCGTGGCTAGAAGGATCATGTGAAGACTACTATTGGTAAGTCCTCCATTTCGGGATCAATATCCACTTTACTTTCACGCCTTAATTAAGACTTGTATATTTTGGATACTTAACTTTTGAGGGTGAGCTCGCGAGATGTCTTGGACCCCGTTCCATTCGTATTAGAGGTTTCATTGGATATGGAAATGTATGTATTAGGCTTGGCTCCCATTATGTTTATGTGAGTATGCATAATTTCCCATAGTCCTTATTCCCTTCTACGTGATGATATTTGTTAATGATGTGATGAAAGTCTCAAGTCCCCGTAACATCCCTATAGCGTGAGTCATATATATCCTTCCCTTAGACTTTACTTATTATGTGGCTCATGAAAATCCTCTTGCCTAAACATCTCCATAGCTTGAGTCCAAAGTCCTACTTCCCTTAGAATTATTTGTTACATTCTTGATTATTTAATTATGCTTTCGCAACCAAGGATGTGCAAATATTATGTTAAGAGGCTTGTTTGGGTTACCTTCGGGTTTTTCATTTGTCGTGTCTTGTCTAGGCCCTAGGCTTGGATTATGAAAATTTTAGTATTAGAGCACTAGGTTTATCAATATTCATTGGAAATCCTACACACCACGTCAAGTAGAGTCTATTTCATGTTTGTGAAGCGCGCCAAAACTATGAAAAGGAGGTTATGAGACATTTTAGGAAATGCTTCACTTCTTTATACTCTATGTCATGCTATAGATTTGAACTAAGGTTCCCTCTTCTTGATGGATGGTCTTTTTCTCTTTTCCATCATGCTGCCAGAGAGAATGCCACAAAGAGATCCTACACCTGAGGGTGATTTTAACAACCTAAATATTTTTGAAATTTCCTTATGATTAGCCTTCTATGATGTATTATAATTCATGATTGAGTTTTGGTAGCCACGGGTTGAGTTTAAGTGGCCGAATACAAATTGGGCTAGTTAGTGGTCTGGAGGGACATTTTCGGCAGTGTACTTCAAACAGTCATAACTTTGGATATGGGATGAACCATGTGAGATACTACATATCCAATTGAAGCTCGTTGAGTTAGCTTTGGAAAAACACTGGTTTCCCTCAATTTGAAGTTCGGATGAGAGAGATATGGCCCAAATAGTGAGACTATCTAAAATTCGTAAGCCATTGGAGATAGGCTCAGAAAAGTGTCCAAGGACAGGGCCACGGTCAAAATTTGCACGGATCGTCTAGGATGCCTTCAAGTGTTCCAGTGAACTAGGTGTGGTCTGGAACAACCCCTAAGCCAAGTCTAAACCAACGAAGCCTTGAACGACTCGTTTGAGATTGAACGGGCCGTCCACTGTCCTGTTAAGTTGGACAGTGGCTAGGCCAAGCCTTGTAAATGTTTTAGGGGACTAAGTATGGTTTGACGGGACCTTACAAAGCCAGTTACACCTTAGACGATCCGTCAAGTTATTCGTGAAGTGTTACAGAAAGTCCTCCGAGAGTTCACGTTGGAGAATTGGCTAAGGGAGGCTAGACGGAAGGGGGGACGACTCGTGCACTGTTGAACGGGAACTGTAGCTTCCGTTTGAAACTGCTTATCTCCGGAAAGTTTCATTTTATTAATGGTATTTCGTGATTTAACATTTCCCTAAGCCCCTTTTTGGTCCTCTAAGGTCTCCTAAACTCCTAAAACATTCCCCCAACCCTCATTCATCCATTCAAACTCTCCTATACACTCTCTTAAGATTCTAAGATTCTCTTGGCCTCCATTGAAGCAAGCTTGTAGAACTTGGGGAAGAAGACCTTTATTAAGGTTGATCTTGTTGGTTGTTGGTGAGATTACGTCATGTGGGACTTGATTCAAGGATTCCCTTTCATCCTTGAAGATCCTAAGAACCCTAGCCCTTTTTAATTTGATTTCAAGTTTTCAATTAGTTATGGGTTCTTCCAAAATTATTCTAGATTAGTGTTGGGACTTGAGTGCTATAGTTATTAGGGGATTTAAATATGATTTTACACTTGAATTCATGGATGATTTATGAAACCCTTATGGGTCAACTTTCATATTAAATTTCATGATTTACTTAAGCATGGGTAACTTGCATAATGGCTTATTTATTGATTTCTACATGTTTTATGATCTATTGCCTTTCAAATTGTTAAATTAAGTTTGAATTCCATTACCCATGATCTTGAACTTCATTCAAGGCATATGTATGGTTATGGTTTGATGAACCTTTGATATGATAAGTTAAGTAAAGGCTTGTGATCACAAAGTCTCTCTATTAATGCTATATGAGCACTCTAGGTGCTTGTACCACTCTATTTTGATAAGTATAAGGCTTGATATGATAAGCTATTGGATGAGCTACTCCTATTGCATTGACAAGATAAGATCATGACAAGTTTTGCAAGTTTTTGATAAGTTTTGACTCAAGCATGAACAAGTTTTGAACAATGGTTTCATTTTGACTAAGTATGCATGTTTTGAAAGTAAGTATAAGTTTTCGGATTTAAACATTGCATGTACCAATACATATTCTCGTGGGATGAACTTTTCACCGAGGGATTGGAGTCAGGGTGGACTATCTCCATAGGGTCCATACTCCTTTTCCTCAAACCATGTGCCATCATGGGTTAATTCCCTATCTAGGGAACTCTGTTTTGTTTCCCCTTGTTTAAGGGTGTTAGGGTACTATTTGGAAAGTAGTATCGGGTTCGGGTAGTGGCTCGTACGGATCTTCTTATCTTTGTCGGTTGAGGTACATCCCCGCAATATATATATGACTTAAGGATTGCATCTCATGCATCATGGCATAGCATCTTGTTATATTACTCCTTGGCTACGTGCATTCCTTTCGTATCACTTGTCCCCTTGACATGTTGCTTGGTCATACTTCACTTGTCTCATGCATTTCATGCCCGCATACTTAGTACTTTTTTGTGCTAACCCATATTCTTGTCTACATGTTCTAACCATGTAGAGACCGAGAGCGACATCTACATTCTACCGGACGACGCTTGATCACTTGTTGAAGACTTGCTAGTAGTGAGCCCTTTTGTTCAAGGGAAATAGCCACCGTATATTCTAGCTTTTATGTTATGTTATCTATTCTATCATGTCTTGAGGGTGAGCCTTAAACTTGTAGAGGCCCCGCTCATCTATATAGAGGCATTTTTTAACAAATCTATACTCTTGTACGTTTGACTTGTATGTTAAACCTTTGGTTATTATATGATGCTATTTGGCTTGGTTTATGATCATGTCTCTCTTATTATGCTTATGGGAACTTGGCTTATTAGTCTTGGTTATGAGAATAGTCATCTATTATGCAAATGATATGAATGTTGGGGATTTGAACGACTATGTGCTTATGTGGAAAGTCCCATGATCCCGGTGTGCTCATTAGTGGAGTCCTATTTCTAATTGTCCTTAGAGATTATTGCTATGTGTTATGTGCAAACATGCTTATCCCATTCCCGTTATTGTCTCCATAGCTGGATTTCCTAGTCCCCAATTCCTTGGAACTTACGTTCTATGTGATTAGTTTCTGCGCTTCCGAACCGATGATGTGTGTAATGATGCTATGATGGCTTGATCAAGGGTCTTCGGGTCCTCTTTCCCCATGTTACATCCAGGCCCCCTTTCCAGGTCATGACAAAGATGGTATCAAAGCCCTAGGTTTATAAATGGTCCTCAAATGTCCAACATGCCGCGTTAAGTAGAGTCTTGTTCATGGGTGTGTTGTGCACCATACCTATGAGTGAGAGGCTATGA